>MQTX01000080.1:1084880-1133786 GCA_009735665.1 Angiostrongylus cantonensis
GGGAACCTTTCCCGCTGGTTGCGCAAGCCCCACCATAATCTCCATTTTTTTGGAGTTAATCCCGAGGTCGGCTTAGCCAAAGTCTACCTCAAGTCGTTACGACCACTGGCTGTCGCTGCCCTTTTAAATCAGACAGAAGTTCGCGTGTGTGCGTGTATATAGATATATATCTCATCTGAAATGAGTGGCACAATCTTGTGTCATCTCAGATCACGATGTTAGTAAAGGATAAAGCATAAATCCTTCGGCGTTGATCAATCCTTGATGGATGCCCTTGCACTCGACTTCATAAGCCTCATTCGAGGTCATTGGATGCATATCTGTCCTTCACAGTGACTCGCGACGGCGGCGGAATTAAATATCGTTGAAGGTGACTGAATGCATATCTGACCTTTACGATGACTCGCGGTGGCCTGCCGATGTATCGAGCGAGTGCTGCTATCCTCCTAGGCAAGTCGTACTAATTTGAAGGCCCTGGATGGATGGAGGGCTTCGTAGCCCTGGGAGTGGGGATCGATCTCGTGTGTTGCATAGCTTCTTCGATCACTGCGCTACACATGCTCCTGTGGTCTTAATAGAAATCATGTAAATATTTTCCTCGCCAATGCGGCCGCAAATGTGGAATAGAAATAATATGTCAAATTCGATATAATCTTCTAATCTGTAGTCTCGTCTCTCTTTCAAAATAACTCGTCTTATCAAGTCCTTCGTTCTCGGGACACAGGAAAAGAATGCAATGAATGTTAAAAGTTGTAAATACCATTATGCTTTGCTCTGTTTTGATCGATTTATCCTTATATCCCTTGATTTCTAGCAAGTCAACACCACATTACTAATTTCCGGCACTAATCCTCAGGCTATACCAAGTCTTCGATATTTTCAGTTAGTTATTCTAATTTCGGTTATATTGTTCACTTTCTTATTTTTCCTACTCTGTTGTGTCACCATTGTTTTTCAAACGTTTGTCGTTGGCTATTAAATTTGCTTTCAGTTTTTTCTTTTATTTCTACGATTTAGTGATGTCGTTTTGATGTTGTCCAATGAATTCACAAACATGGGTACTCTAAATTGGTATTTGGGTATATGCGTATTGCTCTCATGGATGGCTGTGTTTCTCTGCCTTTTTCAAGGAGTTAAGTCAAGTGGTAAGGTAAGGTAGTACTAGAGAATGTTGAACTTAATTTGACATCTTTTCCTTTAGTGTGTTCTGATCTTCCGTTGAATTTTTGGCAAAACTTGTGTGGTTTTTTCTTCTTTTTTTTATTATAGGTAGTGTATGTGGTAGTGGTGCTGCCGTTCATAATAATGACTGTGCTACTTGCTAGACTTTTGACACTTGAAGGATCTACTATGGCTCTTGTTCATTTTCTTCGTCCAGACTGGCGTGCCGTCAAAGATCTGACGGTCTGTTCCATTAGTGTAATCTCTTTTAGGCTATAAAAAACCAATTCTTGAAATCCTTTTGATGTAAACCAGAATCGGGTTGTTGTTGCTGTTGTTATCGTTAGTTCATCATGACCAAGACATCAAGTGTATAAAGACTTCGAACCACAATAACCAAACATCCACCGCACAAGTAGGCTGTATAATACACTTATGATCTAAACCAGCCCAAGCGCTGAAGTGCGATGTCATCTGACTAACATTCTTTCCCCGAACACACCACTACAACGGACATTTGATTGGTCTAGTAGTGTAATTTTTTTTTATCAAGAGAAAGAAACCAGTTTTTTTAAAATACGTTTCTGGAAATTTGAGTTATCCAGATTGGTATTTTTACTTTTCCCTGTCGTCAGTTATATATAATTCTTTTTATAAATACTGTAATCGTGACTATAATAATCAAAACTTTTGTAGGGATAGTCAGTAGTTTATGCTGAGTCGTACCATTTTGGAGGTTAAAGGCATCTGGTAATGTCTCCTATATATCTGTCTCCTATATATTCCTGTACAGTTCAGAAGAAACCAGGTTACTGATACGTGACACTCTGTATTCGTCTTGAAATCATTGGTCAAGGTTTCAGAACTGGAGTTGCAATGTATGACCTCACGTATGAGTGGTTGAAATCCGTCTTGCGAATGAATACGCTCTGGAACATATTTATATTTGAAAGATGAACTGGTATGTGGGACATAATTGCGTTGAGCATCAAATTCCAGAGCCGAAAACTCCGATCTGTTCAGTCGCAGACACAGCTCACCAGGAGAAAGGATGACAGTGTTAGAAATATGAAGACGAATTGTATAATGCAGCTATTCTCTATATACGCTCTAATGTTTTGCTTCTAATTCATCTATCCTTTCTCCTTCCATTTTACGGTCTCAATGCCTTATTCGTCTGCGTTTCAACACCAAGAACAACTATGTATTCTTCTGTGTAGTTAAATTGTGTACAGTTACAAACGTTCTATAGCTACTTATTAGACCTCGATGGGAGCTGGACTTTAATACTAAAACATTTAATGAAGAACTAAGAAAAGAAATTCAAAGACAAAAAACAACAGCCATGGTTGTGGCTTACAACAAAAAGGTTCTCAGTATTTGGACTATATGAAGATTAATACTTGGGCTTAAAATGAGAATATCTGCTGAAGTTTTCGAAGTGGAGAGTTCTTGCGTCATCCATCCGCATTACAGGTGTGGGGAGAAGCTGCAGTGCACGCATTTTACACAGTGGCTTGCTGTACTGGAGGTCTTCATACGACTTCAAGCTACAATCGTTTCCATAACAATTTGTTCAAGTAGGTTCTTACATGCTAGTGTTTAGTTCATGAGAGTTTGATTCGCTCAGTAATGTAAAGTTGTTTACAGAGACGTTTGGGTGGTTCTGATTGTTGATATTATTACTTCAATGATTTGCTGTGTGCTTACATTCTCTGCAATCGGATTCACGTGCTTTCAGTTTTCCATCTCATTGGATAAATTTCATATAAAAGGTTGACGCTTTTGTATTCTTCATCTTTTATCATAAATCTTTATATCCCTTTTTAGACACTTTTTTCGGGAATTTTAGAAGAATTTGGGCCGAAACGCTAAAACTTGCGCTTCAGTGTCAGGCCGTGAGGTTGCTATATTTGTAAGAGTGAAAGAATGTCGCGCATATTAGGTGATTCGAAAAATGATAAAAGAATTCCTGAAACAATTTTTCAACTAGCATATCTCTAAGAAAAGCCATTAGTTTCCACTTTTATAGATAAGTACGAGGCTTGTTGAGTATTTTTTACAAGATCAGAGGAAATAACAGTTAGTTGCTCTTATGAAGTACCGTGCCATTGATATGATTGTGCTGTCCATAGCAGTAGTATTGATATTTATAGGCACAGACTACAGCTGTTTCGATTATCACGAACTTACGGTAATCATACTAATTAATAGCGGTATGATTATGAAACACTCCACTCTATTCATAGAGTTTACTTTTTGACTTTCCCCGATTGCGTGTTAAGAGATAGAAGTGTTTGTGCAAACGTTTTCCGATTATAATCAGCGGTTTTCCGTAATATGTCGCATGAGGAAGTTTGCCCACCTCGTTTATGGTCTAGCATTACTTTATTTCAAACTCAAAACACTGAAGCAATTCGTCATCGGTGCGTTCGAGACGAATCTTTTAAAGAAATGCTGGATTAGTAGTTTTCTATGGAATCCCTGTGCCTGTAAGTATGACTGACCTTCATTGTACTTTTGCTCCATAATTTAATCTTTCCATATGTTTTGAAGGTAATTTCGATTTCCGCTTCCATATCTATGTTTCCGAGTGTAATTTTATAGAATTCTCGGAAAACTTGCAGTGTTCTTGTGTTTTAAAGATAATGGTTTCATCACCCAGCTACGCTTTGTCTGCTTTTGATAACCATATGTAATTTGGTGCATGTAACGCAGTGGTCGGAGACGCCTTGCAGTACACATGGGATCGATCCCCGCACACCAGGCCCACCAAGCCCTGCATCGGTCCGAGTTGGGCAAATTGGTACCAGACTTGTCTGGGAGGATAGCAGCACTGGCTCGATACATCGGTAGGCCACCGGTAGTCATTGTAAAAGCCAGATATGCATTCAATCACCTCCTACGATACTTAATGAAGTCGAATGCATGACGCATCCCTCAGGGATTGATCAACGCCAACAGCTTTATCGATTATGCTTCGAAACCGACTTTCCTTGAACCTCGGTGTGCATAATCAATATGTATTCTTTCTTTGATGAGCTTACACGAGGTTGATAAAAATATTTATTGCCGGCTAACGTTTCGACGTCTTCGTCTTCATCAGAGCCGATGATCCGAGTCGATGGTCCACGCTTGTTATTCGTCTCGATGTGTCAGCTTCGCCTTCGTGTCGAGTCAGGTCTTCCTCAGCGGTCCATCTCCTCGAATGAGGCACACTCATTCAGTGATGCCCTTTTATACACGATGCTGATGATGGATATAATGATAATGTCCGTTGGAAACTACTTGTTTTTCTTCCGGACATATATCATCGCGCACATCGTGCAGAAGTCGGTGTTATTATCATTTTTATCAACCTCGTGTAAGCTCATCAAAGAAAGAATACATATTTATCGATTATCTTTATATAACTTTATTTCGCACCATATATAGAGCATAACTAGGAGTTTTTGTATGTTTTTATATCATCCCATTGTAAACAACAAATATTAACTCATCGTAGCAATCGAGAAGGAAGGGACGGTTTGATTTCTGGCCATGAAACCAATTTTGTATTATTGCATCATGTCGAAAGAGGACTTTGATTCCTTTTGGATTGACTACTCATGGAGAGTGCAAAATAGGTTGAAAGTATTAAGGATAATGAGGAATCTCTTGCTTCCTGTAGAAGCGTCTGAAGAAAGTGGATCTGAAAATGATGGCGAAAATGATGGTGATCAAGGCCAACGATGAGTGCGAAAACAACGTCGAGCGTGATGATGCTTCGATCTTCGATGACAGTCGGTGTGGAGTTTATCGTTTGCTTCTGTTTGGATGTCAAGAATCAGTATTTCATATATTTGAAATCTTGTTATGAAGATGATGAACAGATACGGACAAGAGAATGAGCCAGTCAATTTTGAGAATCGACTCTTGAAGATGAAAAGACTGCTTATTGTATTTCAGATAAGGTTTTTTATTTTTATTTTATTTTATTTGATTCGTCTTTACATCTACTTTGCGGATCCCAGCAATTCTCACATCCAGTTCATTTCCTCGCATTCATCGTCCACGAAAATCTTCCAAGTTTTTACGTGTGGATTCGGTTGCTGCTTGAGGATTTTCATTTCATCTTGAACGTCGTAGAATGCTGGTTGAGCAATTTATCCTGGAGTGCTGAGATAACTGGACTGGAGCGTTCCCAATTGGATTGCAGCGAGTGATTTTTTCGCCGACAAGCCCGGTACCAATTGTCCGATCCCGGAGGGTTCAGAGGCTTGTTTGCCCGGAGCGGAATAACAGAATCGAACTAGCACCACGTTCGTAATCACGGACATCGTTACCACTGTGCTATCAGCTTCGTTGAGGATTTGTATAGTCCTGATAATGTCTAAAGTTGTTCTAGTCTGGTTCCCCTACTGCTTTCAAAGTTATTCCAGCAAATAGATTTGAGAACGTATTTTCTGATCCACTTGGTTTACAGTGTTGTAAGTAAAACAGGCTATATGAGATTGTAGAACTTTTCAGTAGAAATTGCGGTACTCAGGAGATCTGGTAAAGATGTCTGTATTGACGAGTCGCTATCGCCGTTTAAAGGGAAGGGCTTAATCCGCTAATTTATACTATAGAAGACCTCTATCCCTCCCAACCCAACGGCATGCCGCTTCATCGTGATTGCGAGGTGTTCCTGGGTGTCGGGCTGCGATGTATAGCAGGGTGATTTGTCCCCTCTTCTCTTCAGGTGATCCCAAACTGAGGAGGAATCTGACGTTTCTACCTGGGAGCCCTGCTAACAGTAAACCAATACCAGGAATCACTACCGCCCACCATCCTTGTACCAAACTACTCGCATGGCAAATCTCCCTCTGATTCACTAGGTTGCGACTGTGACGACCTGAGGCAGACTTTGGCCAGGGTGACCTCGGGAATCCAGGGAATCACATTGGCTAGACCAGTAAAACTCAAAAAATGGAAATTATGCTGGGGGACCCGCAGAATCAATTAAGACTGGTCATCCAAGTATTTAAGTAAGTAAGGCCTATATTATGTCGGTGAGGTGTTCAAGATAAATCTGAAGAGATAACAATCAAAGTTACAGAATAACTAGGAAGTAGTGCACTTCTACTTATTTCATGTTTAGGTTTTCGTAAATGGGTTTTGTTCCACTGAATCCTTCAACTTACTTGGGTGCTTGGCCCGTCTTCACCGTTTGTGCGGGCCTAAGCATAATTTCCAGTTTTTTGGAGTTTTGCTGGTTTAGCCACTGTTGTTCGCTGGAGTCCAGAGGTTGGCCTAGCCGAAGTCGACCTCAGGTCGTTTACCACCGCAGGTTATCGCCGCCCTCGTAGATCAGACAAAAGTTTTTCATCATACGAGTAGTTTGGTATCAAGACGATGGTGGATTTTAGTATTACTTTACTCTTAGCTGGGCTTCATGATGGAAACGCCGGACAGGAACACCTTCCAGCCAAGATGAGGCAGTAAACTGTTGAGAGGAGTCAGTTTGACATGTTTAGTAAACGCATTAAAGATCTATTGTGAGAATTAAAATCCATTCCTATTTCAGCTTGATTTAAATCCACACGCAGAACATTTATTTCGCACTTACAACTCTATAGAGCTTTATTCTGGATAAGGCTTTAATAACTAACAAAAATGAGGCGTATACGTCGTGTTTGCTTCGAGAAGAATACGGGAAATTATTACGGCTTTATATCTGCTGTAAATGTGCCAAATAAGTTAGTATTAAATGTAGTCAGCGTAAGAAAAAAATTTTTTCTTTGGAATATTTCAGTAATAGTGACAGACGGAGTAAACTGCGAAGTGTATGCAAATGTTACACATTTTGAGAGTGTAAGTTGTAGGATGGATTATAGATTGTAGAACTATTTTAAAAAGACATGTACAATATCAGTAGGCCGTTACGAGAACAAACGTAAGAATTCTGAGAAATCTTTGTTGAAATGTTGGGAACGTATTCGCGAACACTGTTGTTAATCGTCTAATGCCTTTGAAAGTACCATTTCACTTGTGTTTCTATGTGTTTTTCTTAGTTGTGAAAATTCACTGTACAAGTACAGTACAGTAAAAAGGATAAAGGATAAAGCTCTCGGCCTTGATCAATCCCTGAGGGATACGCCATGCATTCGACTTCATTAAGTATCGTTGGCGGTGAGTGAATGCATATCTGACCTTTACATTCACTTGCGGTTGGCTGCCAATGTATCGAGCCAGTGCTGCTATCCTCCCAGACAAGTCTGGTACCAATTTGCTGACCCCGGAGGGATGGGAGGTTTGGTGGGCCATGGGCGCATTCCACGTGCGTGTCGCAGTGGCGCCTCCAACCACTGCGCCACACGCGCCCTAAGTAAAGTACAGCGTAGACACTTAAAATACTTCTCCATTAGAAGCAGTCTTTGGTATTTGTACAGCATACAAAAAGGTATCTATAGAGCGCGCAAGAGCGAAACTGTTCATTTCAAAAGCTGCATTACTCTGAGATCTACACCGGCTAGTTTTCCTCGAACTGCATGTGACACGATATCTGTGGTGAGAGAGCTATCGCTTTTAAAGGTATCATGAAAAAAAATCCTGCGGTACAAGAAACCATCGAAACGAAAGGACGGGCTGGAGAAGATTTGCTGCACCTCACCCCTCATTATAGCTCATCCTGCGGTACAAAAAACCATCGAAACGAAAGAACGGGCTGGAGAAGATTTGCTGCACCTCACCCCTCATTATAGCTCTTACAATGACTACAATGATGCTTAGATATTTGCAAAACTCTGGGCCGCAGATAGAACTAGCTGAGAGACAGGCGAAACGAAGGATCCGCATGATGTGGTGGTGAACGCGTTACTCTCCGGAAAGGAAAATAGCGCGTTCGTTCACCACCGCAAACATCTGTAGTCTGGAGTTGTGCTAATATCTCAGCATCGTTGTAGTTATACTTCGCATTATAACCTGCCATTAAAAAGAGTAGGCAGTAAATAAAAACGGTTAAAACTGCAATGATGCTTAGATATTTGCAAAACTCTGGGCCGCAGATAGAACTAGCTGAGAGACAGGCGAAACGAAGGACCCGCATGATGTGGTGGTGAACGCGTTACTCTCCGGAAAGGAAAATAGCGCGTTCGTTCACCACCGCAAACATCTGTAGTCTGGAGTTGTGCTAATATCTCAGCATCGTTGTAGTTATACTTCGCATTATAACCTGCCATTAAAAAGAGTAGGCAGTAAATAAAAACGGTTAAGCTTACAATGACTGTTTGTTTTTTTTTGTTGGGTTTATAAAATTAGACAATTTAGATGGAGCACATCTTATATTTGTATTTTTGGCCGAAGCGTTGGCTGGAGTACCTGTTGCGCCACTCTACACTGGATTATTCTTTTTAATGGTGGTCCTGATTGTTCACTCAACCCAGCTCTTTGTTGTAAGTTTTGTTTTTTCTGTGGTATACTACAGTTTTTTCAGACCTGCCAGGTGGGAATTGCAACTGAAAAGTGCTTCCTTTGTCTAATGATTTTTTTATACTAACATGACCCTTTATAACATCTGCTGTGCGAATCACAGCATTTCTTGCATTTGATTAGTTTTCTTATATTCGTCGTCCACAATGGTCTTCGAATAGTTCTCGTTTCGACTGGTGATTGAGGACTTGTCTTCTTCATGAATATCGTAGAACGCTGGTTCAGTCCAATCTCCTAGCGATCGTGGAGATAGCTTGGCTAAGGGGTTCCTATGTGGGTTGGAGGAGAGCTTACGAACAGGGGTAGAACTAGCGCCTTTGCTTTGTTATCGATGGTAGCACTAACCGTTGCACTGTCTACTCCTTCCACTTTTGTTTGATGACCACCTGTTTTACATGTCCTTCCCTCGATCATCGAGTGACTCGAGCGGGCGTCAGTAAATCTACCATTTCTCCCTGTCGCGTGAAAGAGTAGCTCCTTGGTTTCTCCTCGTTCTGGAGACTTGTTGAGCATCATATCTCTTTACGGTCTTCATGAAGAACTCCGAGCATCGGGTCGGTAGTCTTTTTGCAGTATGTTTGACATCCCGAGGAATCCACTCCCTAAGGGCTCTTGTCCTTCTGTTTTCATCAATCACACGCATTAGGTGCCTGGCCCACCTTAGCTGCAACAGTTTGGCGTATAGAACGGCGTCTTTTTTTTCGCTCATTGGCGTAGATGGGAACTTCGGATCCCTTCATTTGCATGACTGAAATAGCATTATCCTTTCGACTGCGCGTTCGATAACGCTGAATGATCTTTCATCCTACTTACGCAGCAACCAAGTTTCTGACGCATACGTTAGGGCAGGAAAAATCGTGGAGTCGAAAAGGTGGTCAGAGAGTCGTGTGTTCTTTGTTCTTCCCACTATATCCTCTATGCTCATGAAGGCTCCCCAAGCTGTACTCTTCTGCTCAACTCTGGAGCTATGTCGTTCATCATGTTTACTTCCCGAACTAGACAGAAGTGAAGTAATTGAATAATTCGGAGATATCCGTTCCTTATGAACGTCGTTTCTGTGTGATTTACTTGAGACCAATCTCTCCACAAGCGTTGTCAAAGTCGTCAAGCATTCGTTCCGCCTGGCTAATTCCTGTTAAAGGAACGATGTCATTGGCAGATCCATGTAATTGTCGATTTTTTTTCTCATTTTCATTCCCATGTTGTTCCATTGCAATATTAATACTACTTTCTCGAGGGTGGTTGTAAATAATTTGGTGAGAAGGTATCGCCTTGCCTAACCTCTGTTTTGACCTCGATGTTAAAACCGTTGTAGAATAGTAATACATTGGTTGTAAATTTTTTTTTTTGTATAACTTGCCAAGAATCTTTGCATACTGAATAGGGACACCCTGGTTCTCCAGGGCTTTCATAACTGCTCTGATCTCAGTTGAGTCAAAAGCTTTCCTTAATGGATAAAAGTGAGACGTAGCGGTCTTTTGTATTCACGTTGTGATCCATCTTATTGAATCTTTTCTGAAAACCTGCTTGCTCACCTGGCTGCCTTTCGCCCAATGGTGGTCTATCATTGGCCGATAGTTGCCGATGTCGTGGAGGTCACCTTTATTGAACAGCAACAACACAGTTTTGCAGGTTCTCTTTTCGATATGAACTTTACATTCTGACAAGAACGTGTGAAGAGCCGAGGCAGTGTTTTTACGAGGACTGGCAGAAGGTACCTAATGTGTTCAAGGCTTATCGTGTCCGGACTTGGTGCTATTCGATTTTTCACCGACGAAGTGGCATATCGGATTTCGAAAAGGAGAACCGATGGTACGACATATCCATTCTTCTGTATTTCGTATGACGGCTGTAGAACGTTGCTAGTTAACAGATCCTAGCTGTAATCGTGAATGATTTAGCATGCATTCTAGGAACGGATCGTCACCTTAATTCTTTGCGGTTTGGGTAGCGTAGGGTGGATCTGCCATTTTAACAGGCTGTCCTTACTCGTCCTCCAACGCAGCCAGGGGGTCTTTCAGGTCAATGGGACCCGTTTCTTCTACTATGTTTAGCATTTTGCTACCCACGTATAGCTTGCTGGACTGTGAATGTGGGGGCTCTGTATACTCACGGGTAGATTGCCAGTTTTTCCCGGAGTGGACATGAAGCTTATTTGTCGTACTCGACTTCTAACTGCTTCTCGTATGTTTGCTTACTTATCACTTTATTGCGTGCTTTTGACCGAATTCACTCGTAGAATAGAGTCTGCATAACCTATAGCACACCCACTGGGGTATTCTTTTATACATCCTCGCATACTCAGGTGGTATTCTTCATGTCGGCGCAGTAGAAACATGGAGTCCATCTTTTGGTTCTTCTTGCTTTTCAAGGACGCATAAGGTGACGTTTACTCGCGACTGACCTGTCTGAGATCGCTTGAGGAAGATCCATGGTCTTATGATATGTTGTCGAAACAGGAAACCAGGCAACGAAGTTTTAAGTCGTAATGGAAGCTTCGGCGCTATAGAAAAATTATTGCATTTCAATTTTTTGCACAACATTATGTCGCTCCGTGTGGATGATAACACTTGTTTCATTCATTCACTTTCTCAATTCGAGAAGAGATTTAGATTTCTGTTTTCTGTTTGGGTTCGGCTGCTGCATGGGTATTTTTGATCATCTTCATGAATGTCGTTGAATTTTAATCGAATCCATTCTTCCTGGAATCTTGAGACAACCTTGATAGGACGTCACCAGATTTTTATCATAAGGAATCGCTATCCGTTCCTAGATGAGCCTGTTAATGATTTTTGGACCCCGATGGTATGAGGAGTTCGGTAGACCTCGCTCGCGGTCGAACTAGCGCTTAGTTCGTACTGAACGGCTCAACTACCTCTGCGCTATCCACTCTGTTGGGTTTTATCTTTCCGTAGCTTTAAAACGTGATTGATCTTGTAAGGAACATCCAAATTTAGTGCAAACCTTCCTATTTCAATTGTACTACCTTATAGTGTATTGCCACGAATCTTCCTCACATGAGGGATCTCGACCCGGTTAGTCGCGAGGCTATGTGGCGCATCCCCAGGTGGCGGGCAAGGGGTTAATCGCTGACCAAAAGTGACCTTTGCTTAGTCGTCAACGTACGATGTCATCGGCCAGCCGAGACGAGACGACGCAATCCATTCAATGCCGTCTATGACGGACTATGACGGACCGGAGAAGGACTGTTCCTCGGAACATGCGACAGTAGAGGAGTCGGCGTTTTCGTCAGCAAGATCCTTAAAGAGAAAGGAATAGCAGTAATGGTAGAAGCCGCAGAGGCTGGGAAAAGCATGCGCAAAGACCACCGAAGCTTCGCTAATTACAAGACCAAGATGATTGCACTCCGACGCCCAGACGGAACAATAACAGCGTTCAGAAAGGTAATGAAGAAAATCATTCATGAATACTACTCAGATCTCTTGGATAGCCACGTCCATTTTCCGTCATATGAAATAAAGGAGGAAGAATATGTTGTACCACCGGTTCTCCTTTCCGAAATTCGACATGCCATTTCGTCGGTGAAAGAAAGGAACAGCACCAGGTCCGGATAGGATAAGACCAGAACACCTGAAGAAACTTCCGCCAATACTGGTAAGCGCACTGGCTCTGCTCTTCACACGTTAACTGTTTGAATGCAAGTTTGAATGTCTCTACTAAGTGGAAGACCAGCAAGATCGTGTTATTGTTCAAGAATGGTAACCTACACGTTATAGGCAACTATCGCCCAATCTGCTTGCTGTCTGTCGTCTACATATTTCTCACTCGAGTCTGCCTAAACAGGTTTGACAAAACACTGGATGAAGGGCACCCATGTGAGCAAGCAGAGTTTCGTAAAGGATTTAGTACGATGATCTTTATTAGGACGATAACAAAACTAATTGGAGTATCACGAGGGCATAAAAGACCCGCTAAATCTCACTTCCATGGATTTAAAGAAAGCCTTTGAGTTTGAAATTCAAATAGCAGTCATGGAATCCCTTGGTAGACAGGGAGTCCCTACTCAGTATATAAAGATTCTTCGTGAGCTGTACAAAAATTTCACAACCAAGATTTCAGCATTCTGCAACGATATTAACGTCGACGTCAAAAGAGGGGTTAGGCAAGGCGATACCATCTCGCCAAAATTATTTACCGCCACCCTCCAGAACGTTATGCGAACATTGGAATGGGATGATATGGGAGTGAAAATCGATGGTCGGCAGCTACATCATCTTCGCTTTGCTGAAGACAGAAGACATCGTCTTTATAACACTAGACATTAGCCAAGCGGAACGTATGTTTGAGGACTTTGATAAGGCGTGTGGAAAGATTGGTCTTCTACTAAATGTCACAGAAACGATGTTCATGAAGAACGGTTTTGGTTTCGTTTGCCCCATTCGCGCTCAACGGAACGAATATCTCTGAATGCTTCAATTGTGTATATCTAGGTCGGCAAATCAACATGATGAACAGCTTAGCTCCAGAGGTGAGCAGAAGGAAACGAGCTGCTTGTGGAGCTTCCAAGAGCATCGAGGATGTAGTGAAGAGTACAAAAGATACCCGACTCTGTGCTCACCTTTTAGACTCAACGGTACTTTCCGCCCTAACGTATGCGTCAGAAAACTGGTCGCTGCGTAAGCAGGGTGAAAGATCACTCAGTGTTATCGAGCGCGCAAGGACGATGTTAGGAGTATCCCGTTTCATACAAGCAAAGGATGGGATCCGAAGCTCCGAGCTGCTTCAACGATCAAAAATCAAAAATGCCGTTTTATACGCCAAACATTCGAAGATAGGGTAGGCTGGACACGTAATGCGGATGAATGACAACCGATGGACTGGATTCCTCGAGATGCCAAACGTATTGCGGACGACCGCGGAGAGTTCAGAGGTCAGAGTTCTTCACGAAGAGTCCAGAAAAACGGATATGATGCTCGACGAATCCCTAGAGCGAGCAGAACTCACTAGGGTCACTCTTGCACGCGATGTGGAAAAATGGAAGATTTACTTGCGCCCACTCGAGTCACTCGATGATCAACGGGACTGCGGGTGATACAGGTGATAGAGTATTGCTCTCACAGCCTTTATTGAGTCGTTCTAGACATATTTTCCTACATTTTAGTGAGTGTCGGTTTTTAAGGTGGAGACGATCGTGACCTCTATGTGCGACGAGTTTCCGGAACGTCTGCGTCGCAACAGGCGTCATGTTTTGACCAGCGTGTGCGCGGCGTTTATGATTTTGAGTATACCATTTTGTCTATCGGTGTGTTTTTTTTTTCAAATCTTCTCCAAGGATAAGGAACGTTAATATATTGTATGATTTCTTCGAATTTTTCCTATTATGTTTTTGAATTGCCGCGATTTGAAGCGCGGAACGATTCCAAATGCTTCATCACATATTCAGACTGTGTCACCAAGAGCGCGCGTAACTGTTTTCAGGCTGGGTTGTACTGGTTATTATTGCTTTCAAAGTTCACCTTTACTTGGCCGCTGGTTGTAATCGCTTTTCTTGAGTGTATGGCGATCAGCTGGGTAAGTAGACCACATACTTTTGCTGCGTGCTTTGAATTGCTCGTGTGACGAAATGCCTATATTTTTCGAATTTTTTTTCATGGTCGGTGTGCTTTTTCGTTGTTTTCAGGTAACCGACTTTGTTAAATGAAGTGTTTTTATAGGTGTACGGGATAGACAACTTTTTGGATAACATTAAATGGATGATTGGCTCATATCCACCGTGCTATATATACTGGAAAATTCTCTGGAAGTTCGTATGTCCAATGACATATTTGGTATGTGGTTCCAATATTTATTTCCAAAGTCCTTTTCTTCCTTTGAAATGGAGTAGTCTTGAAGTTTCAGGTGAACATTTTGTTGTGTTAGTGAGTTAATACCAACATTTTAACATCATTCAAAATATTATTCTATCGTTAGTAAGTTTTATTAGGAATATCCTTGAGATTGAAACAAATGACATATGTGAGGGAAGTCCATGACGTCATTTATATGCGAATTTTATACCGTTGAAATGTTTTTTTTTGTTTTCTTGTATGACTCGTCTTCACATCTACTGTGCTGATCCCAGCACTTCTCATATTCGATATTTTTTTCGTGTGGCTTCAGTTGCTGCTTGATGATTTTCATTTTATCGTAAATGTCGTAGGATGCTGGTCGAGTATTTCTCCCTGAAGTCCTGAAATAGCCGGGCTGGAGCTTTCTTAATTGGACTGCAGAGAGCGGGTTTTTCCAGACACCAATTTCCTGACACCAGAGGAATGAGTCCGGTACCAATTTCCTGACCCCAGAGGAATGGAGATTTGGTTGGCCCGGTGCGGAATCGAGCTAGCACCATGCTCATGATGACAGACATTAATACCACTGTGCTATCCACCCTCTTGTTGAAATATTTGCTTTGTGTTTCGTTGTTTTCTCCTCCATTGATACGACGTGTGTGATAATGAGCTGGTGTTTTTTTCGCTACAGTTTGCATGCTATATGGATTTTTATAGGATTTCTCCCAAGTATCTTGGTTAACTTCGTTTATGGATCAAATTGTAGTAGTAACTGCATGTTTCGAAGAAGGCACAAATGTCCTTTTCTGCTGTAGTTTTACTTAACCTTCTTTGTATCCTCTTAGTGGTTACAGCGTGAGATGGGTTGGTTGTTCTTGAGTGTTGATGTAAAGGAAGTTTCATCCCTTGGCATGATCATATAAGCTGAGTTCGAGATATGCGTCTGTATGTCCAGTTAAGAATAAAACTGCCACAGAAAAACCCAGAGAGCAACCCGTCCTAGCAGGACGAGCAGTGGACGTGAAGGTGGTGCTTTTAATGTACTTAGAGCGTGCGGATACACAGAACGATTTTGCGGTAGCAGGATGGCGAATGAAGCTTAATAGTACTCGCTTTTGTTACTTGAGGTGTTACAGCGATCTCAAGCGGTGGGACTTCGTTCGTTGTCTTTTACTCGTACTTTTAGACGAATTTCAATGAGATTTTAAACACGAAAGTCTAACATTTACATGCACAGACTTGCTAATGTTTTCCATATATGTTGTTCTTGGTAATTGCCAAATTCCAATTGCCACTCATTAGTAGTTCGTAAATATATTCTAATTGCGTCTATACAATGACTCACCCTCAATAGTTTGCCGTCTCATCAAGCCTGTGACCGTGTCCGAAAATGGTTGCACATTTCTGATCTAACATTTACTTGACTACATGTCCTCTGTCCTATTTGGGAGTATACGATGCGAAAATAATGTCCTTTTAAATTTCGCGCTACATATCTGGGCTCGTACTGAGCCTTATTCACATCAGTAAAAGCTACGGTAATCTACAAATCGATGCATGTATCCGTATCCTTCTGTGCTGCCCTTGTTAAACTAACGTGAGGTTGGTATCAGTTGTAGTAGTTGTTGTTGTTGTGGTGATTCGGTGGTTGATGTTTCGGTGACTTCACCTACTTCAGAGTACGAGCGTATTTTGTGTGACGATATCCATTATACCATGTATAGTACTGTTGGAGATCTAATATACAAATGAACGTCATTTTGTTTAAATAATGAGTGAGACCCACCTCGGTTAAAAAACCATTTTGAAATAAAGCACCAGATCACGTGTGACAATGAGACATTGGTCTGTTTGGTTCATTTCTGTACTTTTGATATTAATCCGAAACACCTCAAGAGTCCTGTGCGTTGTTGTTTTTGACTTCTGCGCTAGGATCCGCACATTCACTTTAAAATCATCACCGTTGTGCTTTAGTGCCCTACGTGTACCTAAAGGAGTACTTTGGCGATTTTTTAACTTCCCATCTAAATTCTCTTTCATGGAGACACAGGATAGTCTATCCGTTTCGTCATTACACTCTTCACTACGTACCTTACACGAGATATAGTATATTTTACTTAAATTTGTCCAATCTCATGCTCTGCCATTAAGGCAGATTGCACTATTTTTTAGCTGTACAAGCGATTATAGAAGCGCTGGCGAAGTAATTGATGGCGTAAGGTGTTAGGTGTAAGGTCGATAACCGAACAGAATTTTCCAGATCATTTCTTAGATAATTCTTAATGGCGTATTTTTTTTTCGTTTAATACTAAGAATAGTTTAGAAGGGATCCTATTTAGGTTTGAAATATTGTATTACGCCGTAACCCTTCCTGTCCTTTTCTCTGACCCGAGTGATTGCTGCTTCGCAGCCACTGGAAATGGCCATTTTTTTGTGTCCAGTTTCGGGATTTTTCCTTTTCCTATTTTATTTATTTTCCTATTTACATTTTAACTGTTTAGCACATGTTTTTAGCGAGCGATTTTTTATGTGTGAAGGATAAGAGGAGAGGTAGTGCACTAGCATGTTTCTGCTACTTGGTTTCCGAAACCGTTTTGTTATGAAGCCACTTTCTGAAAGCTTTATTTGGATGTTTGGTTTTTCTTGCATAATCGTATATACTCCGATTCTTCATTTAACAGTTCAACGCACTTGTGCATTTGTTCATGTTTGGAACAGTCGATGAAGCAGTGGTCTGTATATCAACACTAGAAAAGAGGTCAGTGGTGGGAACAGGAGCTTTCCACTCTAGAGGTAAAGCGATGGCAAGACTTGATACTACGCGCTGTTTTATGGCCAACCTTCTAACCTTTGTAAAATATCATCCTATTACCACCTGGATATTCACCTGAATCACCTGTATCACCTGTAGTCCCGTTGATCGTCGAGTGACTCTAGCGGGCGCCAGTAAATCCTCCATTTTTCCCTGTCGTGTGCAAGAGTAGCCCAGTGGGTTCTGCTCGCTTTAGGGACTCGTCGTGCATCATGTCTTTCTTCTAGACTTTTCGTGAAGAACTCTGACCATCGGGTCGGTGGTCTTCCTGCAGTACGTTTGAGATCCCGAGGAATCCAGTCACTAATAGCTTTTGTCCATCGGTTATCATTCATACGCATTACGTGTCCGGCCCACCTTATCTTCGACTCTTTGGCGTATAGAACGGCATCTTTGATTTTCGATCGTTGACGCAGGTCGGAGCTTCGGATGCTATCCCTTACTTGTGTGAAACGGGATACTCCCAGCATCGTCCTTTCGACAGCGCGTTCGATAACGCTGAGTGACCTTTCATCCTGCTTGCGTAGCGACCAGGTCTCTGACGCATAGGTTAGGGCAGGAAGAACCGTGGACTCGAAAAGGTGGGCACGGAGTCGGGTGTTCTTTGTTCTCTTCACTACATGCTCGATGCTCTTGGAAGCTCCCCAAGCCGCTCGTTTCCTTCTGCTCAGCTCTGGAGCTATGTTGTTCATTATATTGATTTCCCGACCTAGATAGACATAACTGGTGCATTCGGAGATATTCGTTTCGTTGAGCGTGAATGGGGCAAACGAAACCAATCCGTTCTTCATGAACATCGTTTTCTTTAGATTTAGCTGAAGACCAATCTTTCCACACGCTTTATCAAAGTCCGCAAGCATACGTTCCGCTTGGCTAATGTCTGGTGTTATAAGAACGATATCATCAGCAAAGCGAAGGTGATGTAGCTGCCGACCGTCGATTTTCACTCCCATATTATCCCATTCCAATGTTCGCATAACGTTCTGGAGGGTGGCGGTAAATAATTTTGGCGAAATGGTATAGCCTTGCCTAACCCCTCTTTTGACGTCAACGTTAATGTCGTTGTAGAATGGTGAAATTTTGGTTGTGAAATTTTTGTACAGCTCACGAAGAATCTTTATGTACTGAGTAGGGACCCTTTGACTACCAAGGGCAACTAAAACGTTACTCTCTTGGGCTAACACGAGTTTGGTATAAAAATTGTACAACTGGCCTTTCAACGTCGAGTAGAAATTCTTTATCAACCTCATGTGAACTTATCAAAAAAAGAATATAAGTGTCTTGGTTGTTCAATTTTTAGCTAGTCAGGAAGGTATTCTGCACAAATTAGAAGATTGGCCATGGGGCAGCGATTAGTACCAATCCTTGCCACCGCTTTTATATATAAGTCGGAAGTTCCAGTTCTCGATCGCCGACCCTTATTCTACTCTCGATACATAAACGACTGCTTCATCGTCTGTTCCACACGACAACAGACGGTCGAATGCTTTGAATTGTTAAATGGGCAGTCGGAATATACAAAATTTACGCGAAAGAAACCAAATAAGAACTGGGTTCCATTATTGAACATCTATGCAAAGCTTTCAGCTGACTGCGTAACAAAATGATATCGAATACCAAGTAGTAGAAATATATTTGTGCACTACCTCTTCCCTAATGATACGCAGACTAAGAAAGCGCATTCCAAAAACAGGTACCGTACGGCTGAAAATATGTGCACATAAGAAGAGGTAAGGAAGAAATCGCTAAACTTGGCACAAAAATTAGCTGCTTGCAATGACTACGAAGCAGAAGCCGCTCTGGTCAGACCAAAAGGCAGCGTCATTCCTCAAAATAATGTTTCAAAACTACGTAAGACCAGTTTCAAGCTACTCCTAATATCGAACGGAATAAGTTGCGGCATTAAGATTTACCATAGAAAAGCAGTCCAGAAAATGCTGTGGCAGTTATCGACTTCCCGCCGGAAACCTTACGCCGTCAGTTAATACGCAAACGACTGTATAATTGTGTTTGTAGCTCAAAAAATTGCAATCTGTCCTTAAGGGAGAGACGGGGATTGGGTGAGTTAAGATAAAACGCTTAATCTCATGCTAGGCATGTGGTGACCAATACATTGGAGAAACGGGTAGGCCGCTGTGTCCGCATAAAAGAGCACCTAGATGAGGAAGTTAGAATTCGTCAAAGCACTCCTCTAGGTACACATAGGGCACTAAAGCACAATGGTGATGGGTTTGAAGTGACTGTCGAGATCCTAGCGCAAGAATCGAAAACAACATGCAGTACTCTCGAAGCGTTTTAGATAAATTTCATAACTCCAAATATGAACCAGACAAACGAATGCTTCACTGTCACGCGTGACGTGGCGCCTTTCCAAACTGATTTTTCATGTGGTTCGGTATCGTCTGCATCAACCCACGTGAACAACATACGGTAGGTCCCTCCCACACCTAACAAAGTGGTAAGTGGTTTTTTTTTTTAACGAAATAGCGTTCATTTGTATAATTTATCTTCATCAGTACTACGTATAATTCACCTAATTAAATTGATGTCGTTACATGAAATAGGTCCATGCTCCGAAGAAAGTGGAGTCACCGACGTGTCAGCCACTGAATCACATCAACAACAACAACTGATGAAAAGCTGGCATCAGCTGAACAAGTGCAGTTTGTAAGAATGTATGCACACATATCGATTATTAATGCCGAGATTTATAGAAAGTCAGTTTTTTAAACCCAAAAAATTTTTAACTTCGAGGTGCAAGCCGTCTTATTCTGTAAAGGTGGAATTCCGATTTCCTTGAGTTAATGACGTATATTTCTTCCACTCTATTGGCTTATTTCAAGCACGAAAACAAATAACCAAGTGAGATTTTATCCTGTATGAAACGATGATGTTTCCTAATGTATTGTTTGTGTTTGCAGCTGTCGTTGTGGCATTGTAAATTTTAAGGTCTTACGTCCCGTCGCTGAGTTTTCGAGTATTTTAGTCCTAAACAAATTTAGATTTTAAAGGGCACTTCATAACGATTATATACATGTGGTTGATGCGACATGGGTCTTTGCTATGGATCTATGAAGTTTCGAATTGTTGAAATGTTTTCATGCCACGGAAATCGGCATCTGTTATCGAAAAACTAGCTTCATCGCGAAATCGTTAAACAAACATAGCCCAGCTCATTGTGAACTGTGATAATGGGATCAAGGCAGTTGGATTTTAAGATGGATTTCGCAAGACGTGTAGTTTTCGTCGAAGCTCGTATTTCGACCAGCAGTGCAATAAAGGTAGCAGGATTTCATTCAGTAGGAAGCAGTTATATATCCTAGTGTATAGTCGAATAGGGCGCGTGTGGCGCAGTAGTTGGAGGCGCCACTGCGACACGCACGTGGAATGCGCCCATGGCCCACCAAGCCTTCCATTCCTCCGGGGTTGGCAAATTGGTACAAGACTTGTCTGGGAGGATAGCAGCACTGGCTCGATACATCGGCAGGCCACCGCGAGTCAATGTAAAGGCCAGATATACATTCAGTCACCTTCAACGATACTTAATGAAGTCGAACGCATGGCGTATCACTCAGGGATTGATGAACTCCAAGAACTTTATCCTTTTTATTTATAGTAGAATGTTTGTGGATTAGTTAAAGAATAAAGGATAAAGCTCTCGGCATTGATCAGTCCCTGAGGGATGCGCCATGCATTCGACTTCATTAAGTATCGTTGGAGGTGATTGAATGCATATCTGGCCTTTACAATGACTCGCGGTGGCCTACCAATGTATCGAGCCAGTGCTGCTATCCTCCTAGACCAGTCTGGTACCAATTTGCCGACCCCGGAGGGATGGAAAGCTTGGTGGGCCATGGGCGCAGGAATCGATTCCACGTGTGTTTCGCAGTGGCGTCTCTAACCACCTCGGCAAACGTTCATTCCTGAACATATACTAAAATTCAAGCAATACAGGGAAACGGCAAAGTAGTATGAATAATGACTGTGGTGGTAGAAATCATAGGAATAAAAATCTGTTTGCGTTTAATAGATGGTATCCAGAGGATTCTCTTTAAGTCACGGAAACGAGGAGAACATCCTTAGAGAAACGCGCCCATGGGATTCGTATTGTTCTTGGTCTGCAGTTGACATAATATAGAATCTAGTCGCTGGAGGATCTCTCACCTACGCCTCCAACCACTGCACCACACGCGCTCGTGGATTAGTTACACACTTTGAAAATTCGAATTTCTTTTGAGTTTTTCAGAAAGTTAAATCGTGTGGAAGTTTTATGATGACGCATTAGAAGGAACTGAATATATGCGTTAGAGCGACAAGCAAAAGTCTTTCTACGAAGGTCATTGTAGATTAGGAAAGATAAACTAGTACCGGTTATAACGCGCTAAATACTTGGTATCTCACGGGTATCCTTTGCAGTAGGTGGATATCTAGCTATTATGCTCCACGTGCTGAAACCGCCATTGTTAGAGAGTAGGATGGTGGACGAGCTTTTTTTTGATCATACATAAAATTGATATAGAACATAAGATACGTAGAGTATGAGGGAGAATTTGCTAACGAAATACGTAAGAATGGGAATATTGAGACAGGGAATGTACAGTACAGGGAAACATGAGATTTTCTATTTATAAATCTGTCGTTTTCTTTCTTAGCAATCGCGAAGTTGTTAAACAGCATACATTTACTTCCATATAATAACACTTAGACAACACAACCGTAGCTGACGTTTCGGCAGAATCGTCTTCATCCGAGTCGCTTTTTTCACCCGTCTTCCACCGAGGAACAACAGCCGCTCAAAGTCGTATGTGGTTGACGATTTTCTATTTATTGATTTTTTACGACCAGTCTTCACGCCTACAATGCGGATTCCAGAACTGGTCACATTAGATTCCTTTTCTGTCATCTATCACCCACGAAGGTCTTCTAACTTTTGAGTGTGGCTCAGCAACTACATGAGGATTTTCATTTAATCTTCAATGTCGTGCAACGCTGGTCGAGTCATTTTTTTCCTAGAGTTCAGTGATAACCGGGTTGGAGCGTTCCCAGTTGGATTACAGAGAATAATTTTTCCGTAAAAGTCCAATATGGTTTCCGTGGGTTTTTTCCGTAAAACTCCGATACCAATTTTATTACCTCAGAACAATTTCAGGATCCCGGTGGGATGAGAGGTTTGGTGAGTGTGGGCAGAGTCGAAACAACACCGTGACAATTGTGTTCTTCGCCCCGAAATATCAGATTATTCAGCTTAAATTCCAACAAGAGGGATGAATGATTTGTTGGGTTGAACATCGACCAAATATGGATTGATTTCATTTCACACCGCATACGGCGGTAGAAATGCGTCTTTTAGTCTTTTAGACGGGGTCCATACGAAACAGAGAATTATTTTCTAAAAACTGGCGTTTTCGTGATGAAGCTGGTTTTTCACTAATTTCTCATTAATTTAAAGTAATTTTTCCATTAGCAGAGCAATAGAGTAGCTGAGAACTTCATAGGCTTATAGAAAAGACTTTGCCCTATCACTCTAGTCTTGTGTACAATTTCTTGCACCGTATTCGAACAATTTTAAGCATGATTAAAATTGGTTTCTTTTTGAAATCGACAAGAAATTTTAAAATTTTGAAATCTTCAGCGCAAGTATAGTAGAAGAAAATATCGAGAGACATTTGTGAACATCATTGTCTTTTGCTTTCGCGTTTGAAACAAGAGTGTTGAAGCAATAAAGTGGAAGAGCACATTCCGTTGATTATGCATACAACGATATGTATACATTATATATATATATATATACAATATAAGCATATATATACACATGGAATGTACAGAGGCGCGTGTGGCGTAGTAGCTGGAGGTGCCACTGCGGCACACACGTGGAATCGATCCCAGCGCCCATGGCTCACCAAGCGTTTCATCCCTCCAGGATCGGCAAATTGGTACCAGACTTGTCTGGGAGAATAGCAGCACTGGCTCGATACATCGGTAGGCCACCGTGAGTTGAGGTCAGACATGCATTGAATCACCTCCAATGATGCCTAATGAAGTGTAATGCCTGGCGTATCCCTCAGGGATTGATCGACGCCGAGAACTTTATACTTTGTATGCAATATACACCGTGTCAGAATTTTATCTTTATAGAATAATATAGCTTGTTTATTGCAGACAGACACCAAGAACTGCGTGTTCCAATAGTTTCTACTGTGGTTAATGGTGTTATCTTTGAGTTGTAGTAGGTTTATTTAAAATTGAATGCAGTCATTATTTGCTCATCATATAATTCCCATAGAGGTCACGTGGTTGCATAAGTGTTAAGGAATGGTTAACGGCTTATCGGAACGAGCAAGTTTGGCTTATGGTAGTATGACGGCGTAATGAAACATTCTTTCGGCTGATCATTAACAGTTTTATTAACGCTGCTAAATGGATTTTGTAACTATGAGCGATAGTTTTTGCCATTTAAACCATTATGATGCATTGATTTCCCTTCTGATTTAAAGTCTTCAACGAACACCTTTCATGTAGAATCACTATCAACAGAGAAATCAATATTTTGGAGCGGTGGGTTCACTCGTATTACGATATGTTGACGAGCACACTGAAAGAACTTTTGTTTTTCAGCTTCTGGCTTTGTGTAATATAGCAATTGCGGAGTGCTATAAAAGTGATAAACCAACGATGAGTTAATAGGAACCAGCTTATCTCTTGTTTTTTTTTTTCGCATTTAACCGTTCTCAGGACTAAAATTGCTTTGATTGTATTCGCTTTTTACTTGTCGCATCTTTTCAGAATAGATACAAAAAGCATTTGTTTCGACATACTTGAAGAATGTGTGTAGCGCAGTGGTTAGAGGCACTCTGTAATGCACATGGGATCGTTAGCCGCGCCCCAGGGTCACCAAGCTTTCCATCACTCCGGAGTTGGCAAATTGGTACCAGACTTTTCTGGGAGGATAGCAGCACTGGCTCCATACATCAGTACGCCACCGTGAGTAAAGATTGTAAAGGGCAGATATGCATTCAATCACCTCCAGCTATACTTAATGAAGTCAAATGCATGGTGCATCCTTCAGGGTTTGCCCAATGCTTATAGCTTTATCCTTTTTTATTTATAACTTAAAATACTCTTGAGAATGCTTTCTTAATAATCGATAATAATTTTCTGAAAACTAGAATACATAAGGATTTGAAAACTTGACATACTTGTAGAACAGGCTTTGCTCGTCCGTTGTTTTATGGTTATGTCTATTTTTCTAAAATATTCTGTTCACTTATGTTTGTTTACATAGAGTTTTCAAAAATCTATGCAGTAGTGTGATTTCTAGTGGCGCGTGTGGCGCAGTGGTTGGACGCGACGCGCACGTGGAATGCGCCCATGGCCCACCAAGCCTTCCATCCCTCCGTGGTCGGCAAATTGGTACCAGTTTTGTCTGGGTGGATAGCAGCACTGGCTCGATACATCGGCAGGCCACCGCGAGTCATTGTAAAGGCCAGATATGCATTCAATTACCTCCAACGATACTTAAAGAAGTCGAATGCATGGCGAATCCCTCAGGGATTGATCAACGCCAAGAGCTTTATCCTTTTTTTTAGTGCGATTTCTAAATCCACAAATATGCTACATACAGACGTCGAAGAAATGTTTCGGTACTTCACTGTGGATTGCTCAGTGACATTCCACTTATTGAATTGTTTTGCTGTTTTGTTTACGAGCCTGACTGAAAAGTAAGGCTAGAGAGCTGTTTGTGCACTCTAGAAACTCAGGATTTCATTGTCATAGAACAAGAAGGCTTGCAGTTTTTTGCACGATGTCTGGAGATTCTGATAGTTTCATTGGAATTTGATAAATATAAGGTGAAATACGTTGTTTAAAATTGAAAGGATAGGTTATTTTCAGCCACCTATAACTAAAGTGGGCTTCGTATTGTTGAAAATGTTTTGAATAATGAGGTAGTAGCGGTGGTCAAAATTATAGTTGTTAAATTACAGTAGCTGAAGCTGAGTTTCTTCTTTGGTCGTTGGTTCATGGTGTTGTATGAAACAATGATTCAAGGAAAAAGCTGGTGCACGCACTTATGACAATATGTATTGTGGAAGGCTACTCGTACATTTCATTGTCTCTGCCTTTCTCACTCTAACATAGTGAGCCTATAAGACTATTTATAAGTCCAAACAATCGACGTCGATTTAAAGTGTTCTGATTCTGTTTCGTTCAGACGTGAAAGTAAACAGCTGTTCACAACCATTTGTGTCAATTTTCAGTGCATCTTATGCTTTCTGTGGCTCGAATGGCATTCGACTTCATACGAGTCCTACATATTTCCTTACTGGACGTCGTTACTTGGCTGGGCCATCAGCATTTTTCCGATTTTGTTTGTACCAGTTGTGGCCGCTGTGCAGTTGTTGATTGCAAAAGGATCGTTTACACAGGTGGTAAAAAAAAGGTTTTTTTTTCAAAATTATGTTGTTGTGATCGATTTTGCAATTTTCTAGTCTGCAGTTAAAAGCGGGATGGAGATTGAAACCATGTGATAGACATGAGCGAAAAGTTTTTGGTGGTGTATGCTGGCATATTCAGTCCACTGTGTTCGATTGCTTCCTTTACAGTGTTTACCTGATTATTTGCATGGTATGATTTTGGTAAGGGCGCGTGCGGCGCAGTGGTTGGAGGCGCCACTGCGACACGCACGTGGAATGCGCCCATGACTCACCAAGGCTTCCATCCCTCCGGGGTCGGCAAGTTGGTACCAGACTTGTCTGGGAGGATAGCAGCACTGGCTCGATACGTCGGCAGGCTACCTCGAGTCATTGTAAAGGCCAGATATGCATTCAATCACCTCCAACGATACTTAATGAACTCGAATGCATGGCACATCCCTCAGGATTGATCAACGCCGAGAGCTTTATCCTTTTATGATTTTGATATTTAAAAAAAAAGAGGCCGAAATTGAGGATTTCCTTCTAATATGTTTGAAAGAAAGACGAAATTTGTTGTAGTGCGAGTGAAAAGGGTTCAAATATTTGCAAAAAATGCTCTCAGGTGTCCCTTTATATAAATATTTATGTTCTGTCATTCCGTATGATGTCAAACAACTCTGGTGGACAAAGTAGACCTGAATAAATCAAAATGGAGCATATGGTAAGAAAAGAAAAGAGGATACGGTACGTTAAATGTGGAGACGCTCTGCTCACGATCTATCCCATCAAAATGCAGGTTTCCTGGTGAACACTGTGGGAAACCGAAATGAGAGGCTATGGGCAAAATATGTTGGAAGAATCTGCCCAGGTAATGTCGGTGATCAACAGCATAGTCATGATTCATGGTGGCTCCGTTGATGTGGTCCAGACCATGGCAAATCAATAGAGACGGGTTGTCTTGTTGCGTGTTTGTCTAGTAGTTCAAGGCGTTTAACCCAGAATTTTTTCGCCCTTTTCCATTGTAATGACGTAATAATGACATGAGTGTTTTTGACTGTTTTCAGAGATGGGCAGTGGTCTTAAATCCGGACGACTCATGGGGTCCGGCATTGGCAGTACATAGAGCAGAACAATTCCCACTACAAATCCCAGAAGCCAGGCGACTACTTATTCCTCCTGAAATAGAGGTTTTAGGAGGCCGGACCGAGGTAGGTTTCTAATTTTTATTATTGCTGTGCTTCATTCAAAGTGAAGTTCATCTTGCGAACTGTCCTTGTTCGTCCGATTTCATCATAAATGCACGTGAATGTGATGGAATAACTGTTTGGTTTCGATAGCCTAATCATGGGGATGCACCAAATGCCTGTGTCAGTAAGAGGTTAGGGGGGAGGGGGGGTCGTGTTTCGGTTTATCAGTTTATTTCATTTGCCAAAAAGAGATGGAAATTTCTTCTTAGATTTGCGATGGTAAAGATCCTTCCACGACGGACGAAATTCAGAGTGAGCAGCGCTCCGGTGGTACTATCGTTTCCAGAAAAACGAGGAACAAAGCACCTGTCGTTAATAGCCTTCATTCCACATTTGAAAGGGAAACAGCTATTTAATAGTTGTTTCAGTTTGAATTTATCTTTCGTGTTTCCATATCTCGTTAATGTGCCAATACTAGCAATCTAGTCTGTAATATAAGCCATTCGGAGTTTCCTTAACCCCGAAATAAATACTGACCATATTGATATGTTCATAATGATGATAAATTCCTTGTGATACTCTGGGCTACTAATGCAGATAATGTTTTTTTTTCATGTAAATCCTTACTATTTCATTGTTTATGATATTCCAAATTGGTGGAAGACCGCGATCTGATTAGACGTTTTATTAAATTTGCCACAAATCAAACTCTATTTATTGTCGTAAGATAGCCTCAATGAAACCTTTCACATCAAATTTGTGGATCTCAGCACTTTTCTCATTCGATTTCTTTCCACGCATCCATCATCGCCTTCCAATTTTTCACGTGTGGCTTCGGTAGCTAGGATATTCCTTTCATCATCAATGTCGTTGAATCGTGGTCGAGTTAGTTTTTCTTGGAGCACTCAGATAGCCGGAGCAGTGCGTTCCCACATGGATTGCAGAAAATGGACTTTTCCGTCACAAGTCCGTTACCAGTTCTCCGACTTCGGAGAGGTGACAGGCTTGGTGAGTTCGGAACGGGGTCGAACCACTGCCGCCCTACTCGTGATGATTAACATCACTGCTGTTGTGCTACCTAATCCTTCGGCTATAATCATAACGTGTGAAAATATTAAATCTATGATTCAGTCCTGTGTCGTAGTTCTTCTTAGGAGTTTTTGTTATTTGTCTTAACATTGAACTTCTTATTCTAATGTGCCGTTACACAAACTTGCGTAAACGTACTCATGAAAATTATGCTTTAGACTTATCCCCGTGATCTACAATAAAAGGGTACTCACATTATAACAGTAACGGCATAACATCTAATGAAATGAAACGCTTGTATCCACTATAGCACGTATTTAGAATGAAACAATTTGATACTTGTTGGTGTTGGTTTGTGTTCATATATGCTTGCAACATTTCCGTTCGCTTCATGGTTGTTTCGCAATGTCCGTCATTCATAGAAATGATCGGGTTCGTTTTTTGGTTAGACTATAGATGAAGAATACATTATCTTCTCTGTTAATCGCTGCGTCGAATGCTCGTGCTTTTCGCTAGTCTCGAGATAACCGTGATATGGCTTTCTCAGATCTCTTGCACAGTCCGGTTTTTGTGAGTCAGAAAAAGATTTAATGATTCACGACGAGGTTTCTTTCAGATGGATTACAACGATTTCTGTGGTTAGCTGATTGATAGAGATGGATGTGAGAGACAGAATTCATCGAAGCATTGCGTGCTGTGAGGCAGCTTGTTGATGCAATGCCAGCATTTTTCCTCGCTTCCGTATTAACACTTACTCGATGATGCTTAATTTTGAGTGGCTGCCGTAGTAAACGACCTCTAATTTTATGCTCTTGCAGACTTCTTGGTTTTCGAAAATTACCAATAACTGCACTAAGGACCTGCGAGGTCGACTGCACGACACAGTTATTGGAAAGACTGTTGTATTGTTGCAGTTGTATGCGTAGCATGGATCCGGCTGTTTACTACGTGTTACTATGGCGCACTGTATACTGCACGACACAGTTATTGGAAAGACTTTGTTGTATTGTTGCAGTTGTATGCGTAGCATGGATCCGGCTGTTTACTACGTGTTACTATGGCGCACTGTAATACCACATCGGTAACCGTATTTCGAAATGTTTTGCGCGTTATGTTGAATCTATTTCTGTTTTTTGTACCCACCCCTTCCATACTTGATACTTCAACGACCCGTCATCACTAGTTGTGCGGGCCCGAACATAATCACCATCTCTCTCGGCTGGAATCCCGAGGACAGCCTGGCCAAACTCTGCCCCAGGTCGTCACCACCACAGGCAGCCGCAGCCCTTGTGGATCAGCGGGAAATTTACCACCATGCAACTTTGATACCAAAACGGTGGTGGATCCTAGTATTGGTTTACTCTTAACTAGGTTTCCTGATGGAAACGCCAAACTCCTTCTCAGCATGGGAGACCCTGCTGGAAGGATGAATCCCCACGCTGTACATCGCAGTCCGACACCCAGGAACACCTCAGCTACGATGAGGCGGCAAACCGTTTGACGACTCCTTCCATATGACAAGCATAACTCATTATAGCGATCAGAAGCGAAGTAAAATTCAATTACAAGACACATTGTTGGATAGTAGAACTTGTGCGGGAAAGGTTTCTGTTTAAATCATCCTACGAATTAATCCTAAAGGGCTCTTCTAAATTACTAAGTGAAGGTAATACTTTTTCATAGACAACGGAAGGCGCTACAACATCGACGTTGTATAAACTATCGAGTGACTACAAAAACTGTAAGGAAAAGATTTGATCGCCAAAATAAGTCATCAGAAAAGGCTATGATCTGCGTATGGGTTTGACCGGACACATTGGCCGGGAGGGGTAGGTGTGGATTACAAAAAGTGAGTACTCAAGGCAGAATAGAATGTAGCAATAAAAATCGGCTTTCGTGTGACCACGGCATGACTAGTCAATGAGAATTTTTTTCAAAGATGAGCTAACACAAGGTTGATGAAAGACTTTATCCGGCTATCGTTTCGATGCCTTTGCCTTCTTCAGAGCCGATGACCGCGAGTCGATTGATTGTGCGCAAGTGATCATCCTAGGGATGTAAGTGTTCGTTGTCGCATCGAGTGGAATCGAATAAGGGCGAGCGGCGCCAATCGAAGGAGTTAACCTCACTCGGTAGTTGTTTCCTATAAATGATGCTCTTGATAGCGACTGTCCGTTGGTACTTGTTCGTTTTTCATCAAACAGCCCATCCTGCAGCAGTCGGTATCATTACGCTTTTACGCTCTGTACTATCTGATAATGGCACCAACTACTGCAGGATTGATTGTCACAAACGATTATCAACAGACAATCAGAATCAACAACCATCCTGTATGAAAGAACACTGCCGAGTGCGCTCACATCATTTGAGCGATGCCTCACTGGATTCGGCTTGATGTGATCGTGAAGACCCACGTCGAAGAAGGAAAGACTATGGAACGTCTACCCAGGTGAATCCGCTTTGAAGACGGCAAAGGCGCTGAAACGTTAACCAAATAATATCTTTTTTTTAAAATCAAATTTCTGTTAACTTATCAATGAAAAGATGTATATTGAAGAAAAGAGTACTTATATTCTTCATCGGTCATGACAAATAGCGTCTTGTTTTCCCTAAATTTCTCCATGTTTCATGTTGATAAGATTTAACGATAGCAGAGCGGGTGGAATCTACAATCTCTTCTGAACTCTTCAGAACCTTTTCTTATAGTGGTTTCGCTTATAGCTCTCACATTGCGGTTAGTAATCCCACAAGTGACAATCCGTAACCGGGACTAGTGTTATCATTATTGAATACTACTGAGTTCCGCTTATGTTTCGTTCTTTTTTTTTCAATGTGAATTCCTTTCGATCATCTCTTCAAATCTGCTAAATCCTATTTTGTAATGTTGCTCAGTTATTACTACCAATTATTTTTCCATTTCGGTGAAATTCTTACCATCGTAAAATCTTAGCCTGCAGCTTCGTTTATAGTGGTTTCGCTTATAGCTCTCACATTGCGGTTAGTAAGCCCACAAGTGACAATCCGTAACCGGGACTAGTGTTATCATTATTGAATACTACTGAGTTCCGCTTATGTTTCGTTCTTTTTTTTTCAATGGGAATTCCTTTCGATCATCTCTTCAAATCTGCTAAATCCTATTTTGTAATGTTGCTCAGTTATTACTACCAATTATTTTTCCATTTCGGTGAAATTCTTACCATCGTAAAATCTTAGCCTGCAGCTTCGGGTCATTACATCGACCTTCGTCGTCACCCCGTTGTCGTCACCCCATCGTCGAATGCAATGAATTTACATTGCTTTAACATTTATTTTCTGCCTACTACAATTTTCACGGCAGGTTATTAAGCGAAATACAACCACAACGTTGCTGAGATATTTGCAAAACTCTGGACCGCAGATGTTTATAGTGGTGAACGAACTCGCTACTCTCCCTTCTGGGAAGTAACGCGTTCACCGTCACACCATGCGGGTCCTTCGTTTTGCCTGTCTCTCAGCTAGTTCTATCGATCTTTTTGCCATCAGCAATCACCCGTAAAAGGACAATAGCGCGTTTGTTCCCCACCATAGTCACATGCAATGAATTTAGTCTTGTCTTTGTAGAATGGTGTCACCCATCGATTCAGTTCAATGCAATGCATTTTCCTTCTCATTGTTTATTTGATTCATTATCGTTTAGTTTTACGAGAATCTCATTGACGACTATCAATTAAACTCAGCTGATCAACATGTTATTGTGATCTGACGAAATGTCCTTGATGAACTAAGACACGATATTGTTCAGTCTCCTTACTTCTATATAGTTGAATTTTCGGGCCACTTTCCCAACTTAAGAATCGGTTATCCCCGCTTAGGGACTAAGAACACCTGTACGCTACTCGAATAGTGAGTTATCAAACGTGTTAACAACCATGCGAATAGCACAGAGGCAGTTAATGTGAACACAACATATCATTTATTTTATGCTGAAATTTCTCCTTTGAAGTGGTTTTGTTAAATGAACTTCAGATTGAATAAACAATTATATTGCGACAGTTTGACTTCGTTACTGTCTGCTTGTTCTCAACAAGGTTCTACTTCTTCATTTCATTATCTGTTTGGATTTGTTTTGCATTTCTCTATAGGTAACATGCGACGTATTTACTTATCTGTATAAAATCCGATGTGAAACGCGTTTATAGCTCTGTGGTTAGAGATGTGCTGCAATATGCATGTGGTCTTTGGTTCAATCCTGTGTTCCAAGCTCATCAGGCCTTCGATCCGTCCTGTTACCCATTATTTGTTTGGAAGGATAGCAGCAGTGACAGTCTTATACCGATTTTCTGACTTTGTCATCAGCTCAACGGTGGTCAATTGAAGCATAATGGGATGGAAGGCTTAGTTGGCCTAATGCTTGGCAAAGCAGGGCCTTCCACATATTAAGAAGCACCATATCACTCTGCAAATTCACTGAAATGCACGTGTGGCGCAGTGGTTGGGGGCGTCACTGCGACACACACGTGGAATCGTTTCAACGTTCGTGACCCACACCAAGCCTCCCAACCCTCCGGGGTGGGCAAATTGGTACCAGACTTGTCTGGGAGGATAGGAACACTGGCTCGATACATCGGCAGGCCACCGCGAGTCATTGTAAAGGCCAGATGTGCATTCAATCACCTCCAGTGATGCTCAATGAAGTGGAATGCATGGCGCACCCCTTAGGGATTGATCAACGCCGAGAGCTTTATCCTTTTTTTACATCACTGTGCTACTTGCTCCTCTACATAGTAGTTATACGTTCTATTAGTAGAAATCTGTTTTACGTGTCAGTCTAAGACTATCGATCGCAATAAGGTTGGCGGCGTCTGCCCAATTTAAACTATGGTGCTACTGAGCTGGAATTTAATAGAACACTAAGCCGATAAATGTTTATTTTTGAGTATATTATTCCCACTTGGTGTGTTCAATGTCCGAAAGTTAATGTTTATCGACCTAAGCTTAATTCTATGGGTTAATTATTCATTTTAAGTAACTTCTCTCAACCGGAAATCAACCCGAACATCTCGACACTATTTTTGGCGATGTCGACCTTAATTACAGAATGGGAGGACATTGTGGAGGATCTCAACAAAGTAGAGGTGCGTAGGTTCACTTGATTATCTGAACAGTCAGTCTTACAAAGTAAGAGATACTTACGAAACTCGAGGTAGTTCTTACACAAACCCGTAGTGCATTTTTCTCAATGCATGTGATAAGAAAGTAATGGTCATTTTGGACCAACATATCGCTCATTGTGAACTTTTTAACTGAAACAAAACCGGTCGAGTATGTTGATCTTCACCAAAGGAATCCTTTTTTCGTCTTCTTCCGTCGAAGCCCATATTTTGAGTAGCTAAACATTTTTCCCTTTATAGTGTTTGTGTCCACAGGTACTATGTTCGTGTTGAAAGTCTAAAAAGAGAAAAAAAACTAAGGTTTATTTCGGATTTTTTAGGAAACTTTGATTCTAGGCAAGTTTAATGTTGAAAGAGTATTCTATAGAACTATAGATAATCCAGGCTATAGATCAAAGTCTCTTCTACAGCTATATAAACCTTCAACTACCGTAGTGCTTGAGGAATGGTTGCCAGTTGTCGAAAATTATCGCTGCAGCAAATGATATGGCATTGTTATGCTATGGCACATCTGGCTACTACAGTGAGAATTCTTAACACTTTGCGATGACAACCATTGCCAGCTGCTAACTACAATTTACTAAGAAACTAACAAAAACAGTTCCCAAAGTCGACTTTCTATTAAGCGCGGCATTGGATTATAGATGCGTCGTGCCCTTTCTCAGCAATCGCGAGGTTGACTAACGAAGACCCAAGCACTAGAAATACTGCCACCAAGATAATTTTTTTTCATAGTATAACAATGCACTAGGTTTCTTGCCTGTTAACTTAACAGATTCTCCATCATTTAACACAATCGTGACGGTTTGCATTTTATGCAGCTATACGCGAAATTTGAAGCGGTTGATATAAGTGAGTCCTTCGCTTTCAGAAGGTTTGTTTTGGCGCACAGAATTCTTTTCCTTCACTTCTTATAGTCCACAAATAGCTTCTTCAGTACAAATGTGACGAACGTCGGCCGGCAAGAGCTGTGTTCTGTAATTAGGAATGTGCAAAAAAAACATTCCTCAAACGAGTTCATTAACCGGCAATCGAACTAGGAATTCAATTCTATGGAATATGCTAACTATCGTCCATTCTTGGAAAACCAACGAACTCGTAACGGCTGAAGATTAAGCGCCGTTCCATGTCTCGGGACAGCTAAACGCGGCGTGTTCCCAACGTGTTAGTTTGTTCAACGTTCTAAGCCATGGCTGACGAAGGTTACAAAGCCCCAGATAGGGCAGACATCATTGTGTGAAAATTTCCTGCCTGTAAATACACGCTACATTTTTGAGAAAAAATTTCACCAATGGGCGACCATGATTTCAAATATGCATGGAATTCAAATGAACGTGTAAAACGCGGTGGTTAAGAGGAAATCGTATAGCTTAAAATGTCCTTGAGTCAATTAAGTTAATAAAATGGTACTGAACAAGGCGAAAACTTCGATTTTATTGCGAACACCTCTGTTATCTCGTTTTGACAATCTTACGGTGGATTTTGCAATACTCAGAGCCTCGGTTTAATATTAACCTACAGTACAAAATCGTACGTCATTCAATTAGTGAAAACATACTTGTCCATTACCTGTCCGCTAATCCTTCATATACTAAGAAGTTGCTTGCGAAGAATATTTTTCAAATGGTTTCAGTATATATGTAAAGAAAGGACATTAGAAAATCGACTTAGGTTGAGAAAAACCCATCAACAATAGCTAGGAATCAGTGGTAACGTATGTTCGATACAAGCCAAAGCTCGTTCTTAAGAACGGCTAATGTTGCATGGATAGAATTCCTTCTAGTTTGCCTTACGTTGCCAATCACATTTAAGAAAGACCTAGTAAGTTCAGATCTAGAGAATTTGAGAGGGAGAGACATTGAATGAGCAACCATGCGCCAAAACCTCAAATATGGACTGCAGAAATGAATTGCTTACAAAAAACAGGACTTATCCCATTTATCTTGGGTTAATTTTTGATCTGAAGGGATCACTTTTGTTACACCTTTTGGTTTTGTCGCGAATGATCTGTTATTAAAATGGATAGGTAAAACGGTGGATAAATTTCTTCTGTGAAAGGGGATTTAGCGTCTTGTGTGCGTTTGGCTTTTCGCAGGCATGGCTTTGGTCATGTTGTTTACGAATAGGTCATTATAACTGTCAAACTATTAGGTGAAACTGATTCTCACCTTTCCGAAAGTTTTGTCTAGCTACATCTACATCTAAACATGTGCTGTTTAACCATACAAAGGTTTTGCACATGGTTTCAATCAGAAATCATTCAAACGTACTTGGATTTGGCATTTCGATGAGTCCTAGGTTTTTACCTAGAAAACTAAATTGGCCCCTGAGCTGTACTTTCATGCTAAGTTAATTTTACCATGGTTTATTCGTTCGTTTAAAGATACAGGCGATAGAGTCGCTTTGGTTTTACAATTCATGTACTAGCGGTAGTCGTTACGATATAAACGTGGAACGATCAAACTTTTGTAATTTCGGAATTGATCCAGTACATTGTTGCTTATTGAAATTATGAGACGAACATCGTTCTAGGGAAATACTAGAATCTACGATTTTTCCCGGTCTGATAAAACGTCATTCTAATAGGTCAGAATTCTGTAGTGTAGTGTGGTAAGGATTCTGCAGAAATATTTCCAGCGACCACCCCGTCCATAGTTTAATACGGATCCTATTTTTTCTTGTATAAGACGGAGTGGTTAGAGAGAGGAGTGTCTTTACAGTACACTAGAGTCGAGCACACAGTTCATATTATGAATTCATATCTGATACTCATTTAAACCATGTTAAACCATCACTCGAGCTCCCTTGGCTTCCTTGGCTTCTTTGACTTACCATCTTGTTACACTTTCAGTCACTTTATTAATCAGTGGAAAAATCTCGCTGTCTTCAAGACTGAAAATGTTCCATTTTTCCTAAAGTACACCATTATTTCGAGGATTCTGATCAAATTTTGGCAGTTTAATCTTTAAGAAACAAATTTGAACAGGTCATATCCATTCATCTCTCTTTAGCAATTACAAGTGGGTAAAAGTCCACGTTTTTAAATAAACCATTTTTTGAGATGGAGAGGGTGGGCAAGGATTAGATTTTCTTACTTACTTTTTTTCTTCTTTTCTTTCTTTTAAATCTTCATCAGACGTTTGAAGCCGTTAATCATGACGCTCTATGGTCCGTTTTCAACTTGTCGATAAGGAATTAACGTTGGCAAAAGACCATCGTGTCCTTCCTCAGATGAATCCGAAGATAGGCTCTTATTTTGGCTATGTTATATTTCTCATATACACACGCACCTCAGAGTAATTTTAATTTAAAAAAAAACGGCATTTCTTCCAAATGTTTCGTTACTCAAGTTTCACGGCAGATCAAAGCATGCTATTCCTAAGTATCATGTCATCAAAACCGCGATAAGAAGGCGCTGCCATTTGATTCTGAAACAATCGATAGAGTGGCGTGGAAGGAACGAGTGTGAATAAGCTCTCAATTCGAAAAAATTAAGTGCTTGGATGACTTAGTTTATCCGTTTTCAAGAGTTGTGTGGGCCCCAGCACATTTGTTCTTTTCCTTTCCCATGTCATGGTGGTCTTGTTCGAGCATGGTAGCGCGTGCGAGTCTCATACCGTGATCTGTAAAATAATTACAGTTGCGGGTACAGCTGATTAAGAGCTGGTTACCATCACGTCCACCCAATGTGTAGGTGGCCGTCTTAGGGAAGATTTGCATTTTCGTGGAGTCCTCTCTACAGTTGTTTTCATCTATCTGTTGTCTGTTCTTCTCATGATGTGACTGGCCCATCTATGTTTCCCTATCGATGTATATTGTCCTGGATCCCGAAGATGTGTCAGATTTCCAGGACCAGAGCTCCTCAATTCGGCTGGATATTGAAAGTGCGGGCTATATTTCATTTCAGAAACATCGTTTAAGCGTTTTGTGAGTAGTGCGCAGTATTCTTGACATGGTTGAAGTATCAGCCTACGTCTCTGCAGCGTAACGGAACGCTGGGTGAACCGTTGAATCGAAGAGATGAGCGCGGATTTTCGGGTCGTTCACTTGGTCGGTGGCTTCTTTGAAATTCCTGAATGCAGCCATGATGCCTCCCTTCTTTTGCCAAATACCTCCTTCGTGATGTTTTCCATGTTCATTGACCACCTAAGGTAAACTTACGAGATGTCTTCTGCAATCGGAGAACCATCCAGTTCGATTTATTCGCCTTCGCATCATAGGTTTTTCATGGAAAAGATTTTTATGAAAGTCTACACTAGGAAAGACCAAGTACTTAATTTTTTCGAATTGAGAGCTTATTCACACTCGTTCCTTCCAGGCCACTCTATCGATTTTTTCAGAATCAAATGACAGAGCCTTCTTCTTGCGGTTTTGATGACATGATACTTAGGAATAGCTTGCTTTGATCTGCCGTGAAACTTGAGTAACGAATCATTTAGAAGACATGTGGTTTTTTTTATTAAAATTACCCTGAGGTGCATATGTATATGAGAAATATAACAGCCAAAATAAGAGCCTGTCTTCGGATTCATCTGAGGAAGTACACGATAGTCTATTGCCAACATTAATTCCTTATCGACAAGTTGAAAACGGACCATAGAGCGTCATGATTAACGGCTTCAAACGTCTGATGAAGATTTAAAAGAAGGAAAAGAAGAAAAAAAGTAAGAAAATCTAATCCTTGCCCACCCTCTCCATCTCAAAAAATGGTTTATTTAAAAACGTGGACTTTTACCCACTTGTAATTGCTAAAGAGAGATGAATGGATATGACCTGTTCAAATTTGTTTCTTAAAGATTAAACTGCCAAAATTTGATCAGAATCCTCGAAATAATGGTGTACTTTAGGAAAAATGGAACATTTTCAGTCTTGAAGACAGCGAGATTTTTCCACTAATTAATAAAGTGACTGAAAGTGTAACAAGATGGTAGGTCAAAGAAGCCAAGGGAGCTCAAGTGATTGGTTTAGCATGGTTTAAATGAGTACCAAATATGAATTCATAATATGAACTGTGTGTACATCTAGCAAATACAGAAAGTTTGTACCAAATCAGCGCAGCAGAAACAGGGAGTATCTCCTGTATCCACCTCAAAAATGGTATTCTTCCGGATATGTACAATGTTTTGTTCCTATATAATTTCGACAAATAATATAGCCTAAATAGTTTTAACTACTATATATGTGAGTCTTTAGGATATTCATAATGAATACATCAAGAAACTGTCAGAGCTTACAAAAGTACAAGAATCGGGTTTGAAAGCAGTGAAGCACTATAACTATGTCCTCGGGAACTTTCGGGATTCTGTAAAAAAGTGAGTGTTTTTTATGTGGTTGTTTTTACAGTTTCTTTTAAAGCGCCTCTCAAAAGATTCTCGCAAGAACAGTTTTCAATGTCAACTGTGAAATTTTGTATCTAAGTTCAAATACATTTCTGCGAACTAGACCAAGTTCATTTATTTCGATAGTAAAGAGTGCTGAAGCTCGGATTGCCATGAATTATCCAGAGGCATTTCCACTGGCTGTTTTTGTGAAGGCTCCTTCCTTGGATGGAGTTTTCGACGTACTTGTGGATAGTGTCGTGATGTTTACGTTGTTGTGTTATGGTCCTGCCACGCGGGTTTTATTGTTCCATAGCGATTTTCCAAGCCTGAAGCATGGGTAATTAAACTGTTCACGTACGTAACATTTGTAGGACAATGTAATATTATTAGGATTATTAGGATATTAGTAATGTATATACAGCAAACTACAAGTAAATTGGTTCAGCGCGCAATAGTAGTATAAGTGACGAAGTGCCTAACAATGATGTAGAGCATTATGCAGCTGGTTTGTGAGGATATGAGATGTAATTCCATTAGGCCACATGACCAATAGGTAATAGGGCGCTTGTGACGCAGTGGGTGAAGGTGCCCTGCGACAGATACGTGGAATCGATTCCAGCGCCTATGGCCCACCAAGCCTTCCATCTCTCCGGAGTCGGCAAACTGGTATCAGACTTGTCTGGGAGGATAGCAGCACTGACTCAATTCATCAGTAGGCAACCGCGAGTCATTGTAAAGGCCAGATATGCATTCAATCACCTCCAAACGATGCTTAGTGATGTCGAATGCATTGCGCATCCCTCAGGGATTGATCAACGCCGAGAGCTTTATCTTTGTATCCTTTATTAGATGTAATTAGAAATACTGTTTATTTAATAATTTAGTGTAACTGCAACTGTGTAGGTATTTACATGGCTACTGTTCAAGATTGAGATGGCGGTGACGAGGTTATACTGTCGATAAACAAGAAGATTCACACATCATATAAGTGCAACAAAAGATATCAATGGGTATGGGTGTGGGATAAATGGTAGTAAAGAATTTGATGTGGCAACTGTGGCTTTTGTAGAGTATTTATAAACAGTGTATTTGAGAGTGTATTTCTAGTATTTGAAACAGTTATTAGATTAACAAACCTCAGTGATTAAATGACGATTGATGATGACTTTACTATGTTGATGATGCAGGAGCATAATGGATGAAGAATAAAACTCTCGGCATGGACCAATTCCTCTGGGATGCAGCATACATTCGACTTTATCGTTAGAGGTGATTGAATGCATGTCTAGCCTGTACAATGACTTGCGGTGGCCTTCCGATATAGAGAGTCAGTGCTGCTGCCTTCCCAGACAGGTCTGGTACCAATTTGCCGACCCCGGTAGGATGGAAGCCTTGGTGAGTCTGCGGCGCGGGGATTGATCCCATGTGTATTGCAGGGCGCCTCTAATCACTGCGCTACACGCGCCCTTATGTAAGAGCAAACGACTTCATCTAACATTATTCCGAGCTTAGCGAACCGAAGGAGTTGTGATGGAGATTATTAAGCGGGAGTATTAAGTGATGAGTAGTGACAGCGATCTTCACGCATTGTCAGTAGCACTGCTAGGAGCGTAACTACCATCCATGCGAACCGGGTCCGGTGACGTGTCCGATGGCGAAAAAGGAGCATCAAGGTAAGGCAAGCATATGGGCGTTATGTCAAGTAATTTATGATACAATGTGTTACACAACAGGAATGACAAGCACAAATACATGATCAGTGCAAGACATGTTAAAATGAAAGATAGTGAATATTTCACGAGAAATATTTTCTGTTGGTAGTTTTTGTAGTTGCTAGTGGAAAATAGGCCTTTGAGTCAGTTGTCGGCACCGAATAGCCACTAGCTTTAAGCAGAATGCTCGACTTCGTGAGAAGACACCACGCGGGACTTTTCGTAGTTGTCACAGGGTAGTACCTCAAACTTGGGTAATCAAACCGTTTATGCACATAAATGCAACATCAATACAACATTAATATCGACGGAGAACTACTGGCACACAAATAAGGCAAGTTGAAGGTTATGAGGTGCTGTGCCTACTATTGAAGTGAGGCTAACAAAGGCGTAAGAGTATTGTGAATGACCCTATTACAACATTAGTACTATGGTAACAGCGACTTGATAACAATAGTATGGGGATGCGAATGACGGCGCCCGCATGGGTGCGTACAGTGGCCAAAATGCCGATGGGTAGAACAACAGAAGAATGAGATGCAGACGAGCCATGTATTAGGCTAAGCTAGACATCTTATGTACAGCGGTCAAGTGTACTTTAACAATAATCGATGAGGATAGCAAGTTACCTAAGCTTTGATGGTGGAAATGACTACGAACGAGATGAGACATCTGAGGAACACGGTCAGGCGGCTGGTCTTGGATAACGATATGTCTGCAACGTGAAGTTTGAGCATCGATGGGTGCCACCATTGCCTAAGATATCATGGGCCAGGAAGATAACGACTGAGAAATGATAAGCCTATAGCGGCTTAACAAATACACAGCATAAGTTGGCCAGCTAGTGGCCTTGTACGCATGGAGTACCGTATGGGAGGAATGGTACATGCCACCGATGGCGTTTCAGACAGAACGCATTTGAGGATAACCGCCGCTACTGACAACGCACCGCAGACAAATTGATGAACAATGAACATTGAAAGCTGGACGAGGATCAGGATAATGATAAGGATATACTAGGTTGATGGGAAACGTGACGTAGTAACGGTGATACTAAACTAATGTACAATTCGCAACTGTCATTTAATGATGATATGATAAAGTTAATGTACAATAATTACTACGTGCAGGATGACTTAACGATAATCTACATTGGTGACATACGAGATCAATGCGGTACGGATCTAAAAGCGGACGAATCCTGACAGGGGCGAGTCCGAATAGCAATTCACGAGGGTATTTATATGTTTTTGGAGAAGGCGGTATTTGGCACAGGTCCAGCTTCTTAACCGAAACCATTCCTCGGCTACCGTTTCGAATTCTCCCGAGTCCAAAGAGCAGCTGGCGGTAGTCGCAAACATCCTCGTGCCCGTTTTGTTATTGCACGCACAATGCCCTTTGGACATTAATAGCCAACAAAGGTACAGTTCTTAAAAATAGATTTGCATAACAATACTGTTTATAGGGATCGAAGTTCCATAGGATGGGATCAAATATTTACGTACTACGACATTCGCTAGGCCATTTGAGAAACAGTGATTATGATGCCTACACCAGAACATACAGTAATAGAAAGATAGAGATAGATAAAGGAAGAAATAGAAACTATTCTAGGAATAGTTGCTATAGTAGTTGTAAAATTTGTTCCACTAGGGACGGTTGTTATTTCACGGCCATCTAATAGTAAATGAAGTATTGCTGCTGTTAACAAATTTCATTGTAGAGTCGAACGCGACAAACCCGAATTGAAGGAAACTATTGCGAAAATCCGTGACGAAATGACTGACGCTCGTACAAAATTGAAGGAGTTAGAGGCTGAGCTTCCAGTACAGGATAACGGATTTTATCTCTCATTGATCTTAGGTGAGGTGCATGATCGATTCTCATTTTTCGACATACAGATAGAGTTGACTTTATGGCTATTTGTGGTCAATTTTCTCAGAAGGGCCATTCTTTTTTTACATTCTTATTCTTAAAAAAATCGTTAGATATTCAGAATTAAGTGAACGCACAGAAATTAAAGTTTCTCTCATAAACATATTCGGTACTAGGTACGAATGTTGAGACACAGTTTCCGAAAGATTTAGCCGTGCGCTTTCTGTGTTTTTTCGTAGGTTGTCCTATAAATAAATAGCCTACCTTAGAATACTAGTGTCACTTTTTGGAAAACCGTATAACAAAACAGAAATTCAAGAATAGTGACTTATTGTCGGAACAAGACAAGCATTCAACGATATCGTGGAAAAGTGTCGTTGGTTTTCGGCCTCATCTTTGAGTGATCATATGTAAGCTATTGTTGTTTGCTGATGGCAAGTGTTCGATGGAACTAGCTGAGAGACAGGCGAAACGAACGACCCGCATGGTGTGGTGGATGAACGCGTTTCTCCCCGGATCCCCGGAAAGGACAATAGCGCGTTCGTTCCCCACCGCAAACACCTGCCGTTCGGAGTTTTGCAAATATCTCAGCATTATAGAAGTTATATTTCGCAGCATACCCTGCCATTAAAAAGAATAGGCAGTAAATAAAAGGTTAAGGTTATTGTTCAAATTGAAAAACGTTGACGTGAAAGGCATTAAAGCTGAGAATGACCTTTATACTTGCATCTATAGATAAAGCTGAAAGTAACGTACTCGAAATTTCAACAGGCCTGAGACAAATTTTATGAGCAAATTGCAAGTCTTCAGAGGGTCTATGTAATAGAAAGTAGGCGTGGATAGTTGGTATCCTCAGTCTTAACTGGATTCGTTCTATCATGCAGCATCTTTCTTCAGATAAGCACCGCAAAAGCGGTGTTCAAACTTCGTCGAAAAAGTAGAAAAAGTGAGTACATATATTAAGGACAGGGCTCTCAGCTTTAATCAATCTTTGTGTAATGCGCCATACATTTGATCTCGTGAAGGATTGTTAGAAGCTAGGAGACTACGGTTAGGGGATTAGAGATGTAAATCCTATTCAACTCAAGACTTGATTAGATCTCAGTTTACTTCAGTATACATCATTTCAAGTTTTCATGGTGCTGAAGGTTGTTTATTGCTGGTTGAACAACCACTTATTTTCTCTGGGAAGCTAAAATTTTTCTCTTAGTTTCGTGATTGAATTGTCGACCTCCTACTGGAGGCTCTGATGTGGTATGCCGTCAGTGCTCCACGATACAGGTCACTCATTACTCAGGAGCACCTCGGCCATGCTGATTCGTTAACTACAGAGAAATTATTTTGTTTAATGGTGTTGTCTAAAAATTGTATTGCTAGTTTGTCTGGGAAATGGTTGTGTTAAAATCGATATATCTACTCAGGCCATCTTCACTGATCGGATAGGCCTCCGAAAAACTTCCACTTTTTCGGACCTGGTCGTTTAGCCACTGTAGTTCACTGGAATCCCAAGGCCAACCTACTAGCGAACGTATGTGCCAAATCGTCGCCACCACAGGCAATCGCCGTACTTGTGGATCAGAGGGAGGTTTGCCACCATGCGATTAGCTTTGTACTAGTACGGTGGTGGATCCTGGTATTGGTTCATACTACTCTTAGTGGGCTTCCTGATGGAAATGCCGGGCTCCTTGTCATTTTAGGACACCTTTTTATGAGAAGGGGATTAATTCCCCGCTGTAGATCGCAGCCACGACACTCAGGAAGACCCCTTATCCATCATGAAGCGGTAAGCCGTTGAGACATAAGAACGATATTCAAACTGTTAGTAGCCTAAATCGTACACAGGATAGTTTAGAAGACGAAGACGTTTAGATGGAAATTCGGCGAAATTTGCTGTTTAAGAAGGTATATGATATGAACGCAAGGGTTGAAAATTTTCTTTAAGTTATCTGTATCACCTGTACTTTTGTTGATCGCCCAGTGACTCGAGCGGGCCCCAGTAAATCTTCTATTTTTCTCTATTGCTTGCAAGACTAGCCCAGTGGGTTATGCTCGCTCTAGGGATTCGTTGAGCATCATCTATTTCTTCTAGGCTCTTCGTGAAGAACTCTGACCATCGGGTCGGTGATCTTTCTGGAATACGTCCGATATCCCGAGGAATCCAGTCATGAACAGCTGTTGTCCATCGGTTATCATTCATACGCATTACGTGTCCGGCCCACTTTATCTTCGACTGTATGGCGTACAGAACGGCATTTTTGATTGTTGGCACAGGTCAGAGCTTCGGATCCCATCCCTTGACGCGGGATACTCCTAGCATTGCCTTCTCGACTGCGCGTTCAATAACGCTGTGACCTTTCTTCCTGCTTAAGCGGTGACTAGGTTTCTGACGCATACGTTAGGGCAGGAAGTGCCGTTGAGTCGAAGATGTGTGCATGGAGTCGGGTGTATTTTGTCCTCTTCACTACATTCTCCATGCTCTTGAAAGCTCCCCAAGCCGCTCGTTTCCTTCTGTTCAGTTCTAAAGCTAAGTCGTTCATCATATTGATTTCCCCACCTAGATAGACATAAGTGAAGCATTCAGCGATACTCGTTCCGTTGATTATGAATGAGGTATAGGAAACCAATCCGTTCCTCATGAACATCGTTTTTTGTGAGATTTAGTCGAAAACCAATCATTCCACAGGCTTTATCGAAGTCCGCAGGCATTCGTTCCGCTTGGCTAATGTTTGGTGTTATAAAAACGGTGTCATCAGCAAGGCGAAGATGGTGTAATTGTTTATCAACGATTTTCGCTTCCATGCTGTCCTATTCCAATGTTCGCTTGACGTTCTGGAGAGTGCCGGTAAATAATTTTGGAGTGATTGTTGGCACAGGTCAGAGCTTCGGATCCCATCCCTTGACGCGGGATACTCCTAGCATTGCCTTCTCGACTGCGCGTTCAATAACGCTGTGACCTTTCTTCCTGCTTAAGCGGTGACTAGGTTTCTGACGCATACGTTAGGGCAGGAAGTGCCGTTGAGTCGAAGATGTGTGCATGGAGTCGGGTGTATTTTGTCCTCTTCACTACATTCTCCATGCTCTTGAAAGCTCCCCAAGCCGCTCGTTTCCTTCTGTTCAGTTCTAAAGCTAAGTCGTTCATCTTATTGATTTCCCCACCTAGATAGACATAAGTGAAGCATTCAGCGATACTCGTTCCGTTGATTATGAATGAGGTATAGGAAACCAATCCGTTCCTCATGAACATCGTTTTTGTGAGATTTAGTCGAAAACCAATCATTCCGCAGGCTTTATCGAAGTCCGCAGGCATTCGTTCCGCTTGGCTAATGTTTGGTGTTATAAAAACGGTGTCATCAGCAAGGCGAAGATGGTGTAATTGTTTATCAACGATTTTCGCTTCCATGCTGTCCTATTCCAATGTTCGCTTGACGTTCTGGAGAGTGCCGGTAAATAATTTTGGAGATGGTATCGCCTTGTCTAACTCCTCTTTTGACGTCGACGGTAATATCGTTGTAGAATGGTGATCTCTTGGTTGTGAAATTTGTATATAACTCACAAAGAATCTTTATATACTTAGTAGGAACACCTTGACTGTCCAGGGCTTCTATGACTGCTTTTGTCTCAATTGAGCCAGAAGCTTTTAAATCGATGAAAGTGAGACGGAGAGGTCTTTTGTACTCTCGCGTTACTTCAATGAGTCTTATTATTATGTGGATAAGATCCATCGTACTCTGTCCTTTTCGAATCTGCTTGGTCACATGGCTGTCCTTCATCCAGTGTTCTACCAGTCCTGTTTAGGATGAGTCTAGTGAAAAGTTTGTAGACGACAGACAGCAAACAGATTGGGCGATAGTTGCCGATATCGTGTAGGTCACCCTTATTGAACAATAACACTGTCTTACTAGTCTTCCACTTAGTAGGGACCTTGCATTCAGACAGGTAACGTGTGAAGAGACGAACCAGTGTGTTTACGAGAACTGGCGGAATATTCTCAGGTGTTCTGGTCTTATCCTTTCCGGACCTAGTGCTGTTCGACTTTTCACCAATGAAGTAGACTGTCGAATTTCGGAGGGTAGAACCGGTGGTACGACATATCCGTCCTCCTTTTTTTTTTACATGAGCGAAGGAGGAAGAACGTGGCTATTTAAGAGTTCGATTCGACATGGCCTGTATTGCTATAGTATGCAGTTCGATCTATTCACTGTTCTTTAAGTCATTAAGTGAAGGTCTAAAATAATGCGAAAAGTCCCCGCTGAGGTTCGTTTTAGTGCACGAAAAATATAAATGATGTTTTGTTAAGAACAGTGTTTGCCTTTAATTTCCTGGGAAATCTGGTTAGGAACAAGTGTATTATATCAGGCTAAAGAAACGCAAGAGTAAGGAAGAATGGAAAGCCTAGATGTTTTTGTCAGTACCTCAATTCGTTTCTCAACAGTTCACGTTTTTCAGGAAAGAATCTCAACCTTTCATTGTTGTCAAAGTCCGATAAATATAGATATAAGCAGGTTCGTATTTGAAAGCATAGAGCGTTAGTTTAAAAATGTGTTCTGCATAAAAGGATAGAAAGTTTTCGGCGTCGATCAATCCATGAGCGAAGCGCCATGCATTCGACTTCATTGTGTATCGTTGGAGGTGATTGAATACCTAGCCTTTACAATGATTCGCGGTGGCCTACCTATGTATCGAGCCAGTGCCGCTATCCTCCCAGACAGGTCTTTTAGCATGTTGCCAACCCCGGAGGGATGGAAGGCTTGGTGGGCTACGGGCGCGGGGATCGATTCCACGTCTAGTGGCGCCTCCAACCACTGCGCCACACGCGCCCCCTGTTCTGTATATTTATGGCTTTACTGCCATATTTTTGAGATCGTAAAGGCTTTTCAGCTTTATTTAGTTATGAAAAGAAAAGCCTTACAGTCTTTAAGAGGCATATTTAGGACTACGAGGCATTCAAATGGCGAGTAACGATAGCCATCATTGTCGTTGTTTTGCTTTCCTTTTTGTTCCCAGTGAGGTTGATGGACTCTATTGGCAACTTTCTCATGGTTTGGTATGTTTTATCGCGCATTATCGCGTGATTTGAAAGTTTTATAGTGTGGAATTTTTCTTCTTTCATTATTTCAAATCCTGTCAACAACTTTTCTCACTGAAGTCACGGTGCTTACCTTAAAATACCACCTTTTGAGTCATCTGGTACTCACTGAGGCCACATAGTAGACGTCCAAAATCTCTGGTGATTTTTCTGATTGCAGGTATTATTGCACACTGACAATTCGTGAAAACATTCTTACTATCAACGGATCTCGGAAAGTTTTGTAGATTCTTTGTGATTTTTTTTTCTTAGTAAATAGTCATATCGGCGAATATCAAAGATCCCATTCTAGATCATTTGATCTGAGAGCGTTTTCTTTTACGCAAGGAAGCTTTTTTTTTCATGACTTTATCTATTAAGTACTTTTATCAATACTATTTAAGCTTTCGACGAAATATGTTGTTGACTACATTTCAGAATAAAAGGCTGGTGGGTAATGCATCACTACTTGTCATGTGTCTTGTGTGGAATGGTGTTAACATGGAGAGATGGCGAATGCTATCAGTCCTTTCGTCAACAGTTTCTTCTTTTTGTTTTCTACATTGCATTTATACAAATCCTTCAGGTGAGATCTTATAAGTAGTCAGTTATTGCAAACATTTACGGATTTTCTTGAAAATAAACAATAGTTTTTCGGTTAAAGGGTAAAGCTCTCGGCGTTGATCAATCCCTGAGGTATGCGCCATGATGCATTCGACTTCATTAAGTATCGTTTGAGGTGATTGAATGCATATCTGGCCTTTACACTTTACAATTACTCGCGGTGGCCTAGTGATTTATCGAGCCAGCGCTGCTATCCTCCCAGATAAGTCCGGTACCAATTTGCCGATCCCGGAGGGATGGAAGGCTTGGTGGGTCATGGGCGCGGGGATCTATTCCACGTGTGTGTGATCACGCGCCCATCGTTTTTCGGTAATCAAGAAGACTTAAGAGTTGTCACTGTAGTGATCGAACATTTATTAATAGTCCATCACAACTCAAATTTCTGGTCATTCTGCTCGTTGGAGAAACAAGTTCCTTTTATTCGTATATTTCGAAGTGCAGAATGGAGCTTTTCCCAATCAATGTCCAAGGCATCATCTCTGTTCTACAAGGTGGTTCACAAGTACAGGGCATTAGAACACCTGTCCACGAGTTGGCCGTAGAAAATTTGTGTGTTTAACTAGTTATCGGTTGACTACAAAAGGCTGGCAAAAAAGCTCTGTGCGATGCAAAGAACCAGCGATAAGCGCACATAATGAAACCATTATGTGTGGTCTCTAGAGCGCACGAGCGTACGTATCGAAACCAATGCACATAGTCGCGAAAATATTAGTCATTTTTTGAGAGAATAGTTATTTACCCTGTCTTTCGTATTTGTAATTTCCCTTTGTCGAAGACACTGTCGAAGGTCTCGACGCTGTTGAATATCTTGTGGTGCAGAGACAAAAAATGCGCTTAAGTATATCAATCGATTAGTATGCCGCAGATTTAGAAAACAAATTCAGTGCTGTATCGATGTTTTTCAAGGGTTGCGTGTAGCGCAATAGTCGGAGGCGCCCTGCAATGCGCACAGTATCGACCGCACTCTCTAGGCCCACCAAACCTTTCATCCCTCCGAGCTCCGCAAATTGGTACCGGACTTATCTGGGAGGATAGCAGCGTTGGCTCGATAAATCACTAGGCCACCGCGAGTAATTGTAAAGGCCAGATATTCATATTCATGTCGTATCTCTCCGGGTTTGACCAACACCTAGAGCTCTATTCTTTTAATAGTTTGTAAAATACTTGAAGTACACACCAATGATTTCACGTTCTTTCTTAACTGCACGATCTTCAGATTGGTATGAAATAAGAGGAAATCTTGTTCTTGTTTGCAAACATGAGCCAGCAAAACATAGAAGACATAGAAGATAGTTGTAAAGATATATATATATATATA
>MQTX01000080.1:1133809-1148563 GCA_009735665.1 Angiostrongylus cantonensis
CTATATATATATAATATATGTATTCATGTATGTGTTTGTATATATGTATATATTAGGAATGCGTGGTTATCTGTGGTTCTTATTTGAAACGCTGAAAAAACATGCTTCTGTGTGAAACGGACCGTTAATTACTTGCCAGCTTAGAATAACACCCATAGTTAATCAATCTAAAGTAGCTTGAATGTTAAGTTTTTGTTTTATACATCTACTTTCAGTCGCAATACCAAACTGGATGTCTTCGTCGGCTTCATTCATTGGGACAAGGTCACCAAATGGATATCACTGTTGAAGGTTTCACAAGTTTCATGTTCAAAGGTCTCACGTTCCTGTTGCCGTTTTTGATTACTGGCTATGTAAGTGTTTTTTTTTGGTGATATTCTAGCGTCTTTATGGATATAGGAATTAAATTAATAACAGTGATGCTGTGCAGTATAAACAGGGTCATTAGTTCGATGATATGCCTCGTGCTAGCAAAACTCCTAATACAACCATACGGATGCCAATATCTGAGCAAAACCGGTAACCTCGCATAGATTTCGAACCCCCGTTTACCCTTGGTGGCGGCTCAGATGTTATGAACCACACCAATTGATATCCTTGCTTTGCCTTTCTCTCAACCAGTGTTTTTGCTGTAGCAATACTATCTCACCTAAATCCTTAACTTCCGCGGCTTAGCAAATTGATGTTAGACGCATCACGGCGGATAAAAGCACTGACCTGATATCCAGTAGGCCACTTCAACTTATTGTGTATGCCAGGTATACATTTTACATTCCCACAAAGAATGGCCTCCATAGGCATCACAATGGTTTTCCGAGAGTGGCCGGTAAGACATCTGTATGTCTCATTTTCTTTTCAGTGGTTTATTTCATCACATTGAGCTACTGTTCTACAATTTTTGTTATCAGTTGATAGCTCGTAGTACACAGACAGATGTTGTATTCGCCGTTGGTTGGGAGAAATTATGTCCTGCGCTTAAAAATATGCAAAAAACTGTGTTTTGCGAACGGGTTCGCCTAATTGTTATAATGATAGGTGTCATATAGAGAATGTGGGTATAACTAATACTGAAATAGAGGCGGACAATTTGAAAAACACTTTCAAATGCTAACAATAAAGCGTTTGTTTGATGGATCATGCTAACATGTAGTAAGTAGCACCATAGATATGACTCACATTCACAGAATGATAGAGGTTGCTTTTTTACGATCTGTTCATTGTTCACAACGAACGACAATCCAAGAATGATTGTTTATCTCCGAGAAAATAGCAAGTCCGTAGAAGCTGAAAACCAGGTGATGTTGAGTTCGTCACAAACCTGAGATTCGGCGTCGTCGCGAGAGTGTCAATGACCTGTATGATGCTATGAATGAAATCGAATGGATGGCGCATCGTAAGAGGATTGATAAGCACCGAGTGCTTTATCCTTTACTATCTGCTGTGTTCACCTATATCGCCAGCAGTCCCGTTTTTTTATTGCCACTCTTTAGTTAACATCATAACGATGAAGGATAGAACTCTCGGCGTCGATCAATCTCAGACAGATGCGCCGTTCATTCGGCTTCATTAGGCATGGTTGGAGGTGATTATGTGCATATCTGGCCTATAAAGTGTCTCGCAGTGTCTTGCCGATGCATCGAGCCAGTGCTACTATCCTCCCAGATAAGTCTGGTACCAATTTGGCGACCTCGGAAAGATGGAAGGCTTGGTGAGCCTTGAGCACAAGGATCCGTCCTGGGCTCACCAAAAAAAAAACACGAGCTTAAATCTCTTTAATCCTTCACTCAGATGGTTTACCTGTGCTTTCAAAATATTCGAGAAGGAGGACAACTGAAGCTTTACCTTCATGCAACGCACCTAACACGTATGATATAATAAATGTTAACTGAAGAAAAACTTCACAGGAGTAGTTACATCGGGACGCGGAAAAATTACTGGACGTTTTACACTTAAGAACCAGTCGAGAAAAATCTCGTTGGGACCTCTGCGGATATAATGCTCTAGAATGAGCTCTAATGAAGGAAATAGAATCACCACCACCTCCATGGAATGGTAACGGGAAAGTTCTAAACCAATCTTTTGATTTTCTCAAATCCATTTAATGGGCTAGAATCTTCACGGTAGAAAATGCTTCAGGATCAGATAACATTATAGCTGCCTTCTTTCTCAGTGGAAGCTATGAGCTACTTGCACTTCTTGGATCGATTTGACGATTTCCTTTAAAAAAAAAGATTCACGACCGGTAGAGAACTTTGCACCCAACGATACTACCCAGAAAAAAACCGAAAGGACCTTCTTAACTTCTGCGCGGTTTGCCTTGTTAAGTGTTTTCCATAAACTCTTCGAAAAGATTATCTTATCCCGCATATCGAGCGCTTTGAGAGACGCAACTGGTTAAGCAGGTTTCCAACAGTGATTCTGTCTTATGAACTGTTTCTTTACCATATCGACCCTCATAGAAGTTGGACTCATTGACTATCTTTTGATGGCGTGGAAATGATTGCCATCCTATCGGCGTAGGTCGGTCTCTAAGTAAATAAACCACTTTTGTTTAAGACATTTATTCGACTACTATCACAACTGCACTACGAGAAAAAAACAGATTTTTCTTCGACCAGTTGCTATCCTTATATGAGGAATCAAGCTGAAGTATTGACATCATCTCTTCGGAGATGTTTACTGCCACGTTGCTGTGCATAGCAACCTCGTTCTCTTGGGAGGAGCTGGGTGTACGTATTGATGGGAAATTCCCTCAGAAGTTTGTTTTGCCACTAACCTCTTCATTTTTTGCCAAATATACCAGTAGGGAAGACAAGGTACTCAAAAAAGTTCAACGAAGTGGAGAAAGACAGATAAGACTGCTCATAAATTCGAATAAAATCCAGCTTATGATGAACGCACGCTGCGAATTGTTCCATGGCTTCACATATCATACAGTATGTATAAATAGGACGTTCAACGAATATAGAAAGAGGATTTTGCGTTAGAAATGCAACAGCATCAATCATGTTCGGGTTTCTCAATGGAGCAACCGATGAACTGACGAATTTAGAACTTCTAGCATACCATTCTGACTCAGCGATTCTTCTAGTGCTCTTCTGTGGAGCAAAGATGTCGGTTGGCACAGTAGTCGTGCTAATAATTTTTGCTCACCACTCACCGTATACTTAGAATCTTCATGAATATAACTAGTCCACATAATATCAAACCGTACTGTATAGCTTGTGTGGTCTTTGATTTCGTGCTGAATATGCATGGGGAGTGCAATTCGTGGACTGGTCAAGTAACGAAAAGGGTTGAGATATATGGATAAAAGGAACAGCAGATTGAGAAAGGGTAATCAGCATGTTGGGCCACAAAAGTACGCAAGAATCTGGAATCATCTAGAATGACACATCTGCGAAATGGGTGGACATATTTGTGCCTTTAATCAACAACCTTTGCAGTTGGAAATAGTTTACTAATCACGCAATGATGCTCGATAGGTAATTGTGTTCACTATTTTTTTTTCTGATGGACAGACAGAGGGTTTCTACTACACTATTTATTTACATTAGCTGACGTCCCGGCGGTTTCGCCGTGTTTCGGAGCCTCGAGAATCGGATAACTGAAAGATTTACAGATAACTGGACAATCCACAAATAACAAAATGGTGAATATCTTGGAGAAGCTGTTCACTATACGGGTGAAAATTTATGTATTAATAACTGAGTAGCTTGCGTGTTAATTTAACCTTTTGAGGCTGAGAAGAGGGCAAAACCGCCGAAACGTGAGCAATTGTAAATAAATGGTGTAATAATAATCTGATATCTGCTCATGAAGAAGACAGTGAATTATTTATCAGTACGGAGGTTAAAATAGAATCGATCCTGGGATATATCTGAGATAAATATGGCTATGTTCAAAACACATTTTCCGATATGCAACAATGGGAGCCAAAACCTGTAAAAACCGAACCGAGATCTGCAGACTACTCAATATCACGCACTTAGCTAAGATATTCAAATTGAAGACCATTAAGATGTGAAAAGAAACACGTTTTCTTGCAGAAATAGCCACGGAGAGGTCGTCGTTTATATTGTATGGCTGGTAAGCATAAAGATGAATAGCGGGACTACTAAGAGAGTTTTAGGAATTACATTTAAACATATGCTTATTGATTACATTCGGTTAGAGCTTTCATGGGTTATCACAAAATTGGAAAACGTTAAATACACAGATGAATAACTACAAAGTCGAATTATCGAACGCAAACAACAGAGCTATATTCTACTTGTTCTTAGTTTTTCTATCTTTAGTTCTTCCAACTTTACAACGCATATACCCTGTGGTATCTATCATACAACTGTGCTGGACAGTGGCAGGTATGTGGCTGGAAGTCTTGTTTTGTTTTATAAAGACCATGTTTGGTCATTTCGATTCTCAAAACTCATTATTTGTATCTTGTGATATAAGTTAAAGAATGTTGTTATGTAGATCGTTAGTACACTATCTCTATAGGTGTTGTTTTGACTACAATGCTCAAGCAGTGAATCAGAACCCATAAGGGTCGGAGGTAGTATTTTTTACGCTCAGCAAGTATATTAATCGATAATCCAATTCACAATGGGTTTTATAACTTTCCCTTTGGAGTGAATACTTACTTGAACTTGAACGGCCAGTCCTTACTGGTTGTGCGGATCGCAGCATAATCACCATTTTTCGGAGATTTGCTGGCTAAGGCATTGTAGTTTCCTGGAATCCCGAGATCAGCCTGGCCAAAGTCTTTCCCAGGTCTTCTCCACCACAGGCAACCGCAGCCCGTGTGGATCATAGGGAGATTTGCCACCATTCGACTTTGATACCAGGACAGTGGTAGATCCTGGTAGGCAAACCGTTGGGAGGTCTATCTGCAGTGAATACTTTTGCAAAATGACAAACTTCGCACTCATTGTGATACTACAATGGAACTATTCTCTTTATAAAACGATTACACACAGATGACGAAAGAATTTAGTATTTAAGTAAGAAAATAATTGCTTTATTTTTACAAATCTTCATCATATAGGTGTTCGCTCTGTGTTGTATGTTCTTCATACTAGCAGTCGGTAACATCGTCACAACAAGTATGGTGATTTTGAAGAAGTTCCGTACATCTGGCTCCTACAATTATATTGTTGGATTGACGAGGAAGTATCGTACCAGATCGGATGAGAAGGAGGAATGAGTTTTAGAATTTTAGTAAATATTGTTTTGTATTCGTCACTGACTTTGACAGCGATTGATGCTCTGCAGTATGATGTAGATCTTTTGAAAAACTCGTCTTATTATTTGATTACGGTCTATTCTGTTCCATTATTCACTGATTTTACTGACTGTTGATTGGTCTTTCCTGCATATAACTGATAAATTTATAGTCTGCACATGTTGCTTTACTATGTACTTCTCTCACTCTTGTTCTTCTTCCGTTGTAAATATCCTCTTACTGTACTACTTTCTCATTTTTGAATTTACATAAAAATTTGGTAGAGATTTTGCGTTGTTAATTATCTTTAAATATCATAATGTTTTAATTTTCATTTTATTGCTTATTCTTTTTTCATAGGGCGCGGCGTGTGGCGTAGTTTTTGGAGGCGCTACTGCCACACACGTGGAATCGATCCCAACGCCAATGAGACTCCAAGCTTTCAATCCCTCTGGGGTAGGCAAATTAGTACCAGACTTGTCTGGGAGGATGGCCACACTGACTCGATACATGGGTAGGCCACCGTGAGTCATTGCAAAGGCCAGATATGCACTCAGTCACCTCCAACGATACTTAATCGAGTCGAATGCATGGTGCCCCCTTCAGGGATTGTTGATCAAGGCGGAAAGCTTTACCCTTTATCCTTTTATACAACTATGATGGAGATCAGAGTCTGTTCCATGGGTTTTTGAAATTCTCAACACCTCAAATTTCCTAATGACTGTGAAATTATCGTCAGTTGTCAAAATTCATCGGTCGTTCAAAGTTAATACACCATAGGAGGAACACATTGAGAAATCCTCAATGTTTGTCTCATTAAATTTTGTTATTCTAATCTTCTACTTGTTAGACGTGATCCGAGTTGGTGTTCCACAGTCGTTCGGCCTCTCGATAATGTGTCTTCGTCGTCGTATCGAGTCGAGTCTTCTTCAGTGGAGCACCGCAGGTGAGATTATTCACACTGAGATTTGTTTAGAAGGACAAGTCACTCGTTATGTCAATAGACGACCGCATGTTACTGAAACGAATAAGTGATATAGACATGCATTCAGTCACCTTTGACGATGCTCGATGAAGTCGGTACATTGGGATATTCTCCAGAGATGGATCAACGCTGGAAGTAGTGGAATTCCAAAATATTTCTGCGTTTCAGCTGTCGTTTATGTCTTCCAGTTTTATGCCAGCATTTTGAGAAATGTATTTTGGGACCTTTGAAACTGGGTAATGCTGCAGTTCAGTTCTTCATTCGGTCATTCTACATCTTTGCATATGCCCTGTTGTGTTTATGACAACATCCGTCTCCCAGGTAACGGTCATGGATCAGACTACGCCGATCTTTATCGTTCATATATCCCTACACGTTTTCATATGGTTTGCTTCAGATGGTGATTTATTTTAATTTTTCCGTAGGAATGAAGTGCATCATTTTACAAATCGAAGTATCGACTGGATTTGTATTAGCCTTAAATAAGTAAGGTGAAGAAAGAAATAGCTTCTGTTTTCGTAAAATAGCAGGTATTTTCGTCCCATCCTTGATTCCATGACTTAAGTAGAATTGCTCTGTAGTTTAACGAGAGTCTGGGTTTCGCTTGTTGCTATAGGTATCATCTCGCAGTATTTCACCCTCACCATCACCGGTAGGGTAAGCGAACCTGTGTGACTTCTACGTTTCTGTGTAGCTTCCTAGTTAATTGGATATATGAAGTCGTATTGGCCTTCGTGTGAGATGATAAACCAATGTAAGAAGTCGGAATCCTTAGAAGAACTTAGAAAAAGGGCCACAAAGCTTCCTCTTATTCGTCGTCGAAGCTTATCTGCATGTGAGAACGAGATGGAAACAATTTGGCGCAATAGTATAATATAGGCAGTAGTAATAGTACACATAAAACGACAAAGTAAATAAAATTGAATGCATATCTGGCCTTTACAATGACTCGCGGTGGCCTACCGATGTATCAAGCCAGTGCTGCTATCCTCCCAGACAAGTCTGGCACAAATTTGCCGACTCTGGAGGAATGGAAGGCTTGGTGGGTCATAGACGTGGAGGTCGATTCCACGTGTGTTTTGCAGTGGCGCCTCTAACCACTGCGCCAAACGTTCATTCCTGAACATATACTAAAATTAGAACAATACAGGGAAACGGCAAAGTGGTATGAATAATGACTGTGGTGGTAGAAATCATAGGGATAAAAATCTGTTTGCGTTTAATAGATGGTATCCAGAGGATTCTCTTTAAGTTACGGAAACGAGGAGAACATCCTTAGAGAAACGCGCCCATGGGGTTGGTATTGTTCTTAGTTTGCAGTTGACATAATATAGAATCTAGTCGCTGGAGGATCTCTCACCTACGGTTGTCGTTATACTGCATAGCTAAAGCGATCCCTTTGATTTTCTGCATCTTGCCGTATGAAAAAATGGTCCATGCTTCGGTCCATAACGTGGATGACAACTTTGCATTTACATTTGCATGAAACCAAATACTTCTAATATAATTCTGAAACCGACTGTCATTTAACTCCTCGGTAGGGAAATAATCAGCGTGCGTTAACAGATAACAGAACAGGAACAACTATGGACCATCTACACAGGTCGCAGGCTCTGGTGAAGACGAAAACATCAGCCGAGTGAACATCTTCGTCAGCGTCGTATGCTCACCAAATTAAACACTTCTAACACAATCTCCATGACGTATAAGAGGACAGCCTTATTCTGTTGGTCATGATTTCATGTCTAACATCATGATTTTCGAGAAGTGTCCTCGGGTAGAGCAGCCATGAAGTGAATAAGGCGCAAAGCTGCGAGTTCTTTGTCTTCTATACTATCGTATATTTGGATGCACTTGTATGGTACCTGAAGCGCCTCCTTTTCGTCTGCTTACCTCAAGGGTAGACTCGTTGATCGTTAAATTTACAGTCGTATACACATAACTGAAGGGTTCAGATATGTTTTTCTTCCAGTAAAAATGAATGAAGTAATTGCAACACTCCGTTTTTGACGACAAATGTTCGTTTTTGTTTGAAATATTGTTCTTTCTACATGCTTAATAGCAGAAGAAAGCGAGCGGCTTGGGGAGCTTCCAAGAGCATCGATGATGTAGTGAAGAGAACAAAGAACACTCGACTCCATGCTCACCTTTTCGACTCAACGGTACTCCCGCCCTAACGTATGCATCAGAAACCGTAAGCAGGATGGAAGACCACTCAACATTATCGAACTCGCAGTCGGAAGGACAATGCTAAGAGCATCCCGTTTCACACAAGTAAGGGATGGGATCCGAAGTCCTGACCTGCGTCAACCATCAGAAATCAAAGAAGCCGTTCTGTACGCCAAACAGTTGAAGATAAGGTGGGCGGGAAACGTGTATAACCCCCAGCGAGTATAACCCACTGAGCTACTCTTGCATGCGACAGAGAAAAGTGGAAGATTTACTGGCGCCCGCTTGAGTCACTCAATGATCAACGGGACTACAGGTGGCACTGGTGATACGTGCTATAATAGGATTTAGTTAACATTCTTTTCAACTGACTAGTGCTTAAGTTCAATGAATGATATTTGCAGCATGGTGGAGAATGTGCTTGTCAGTTTTGTGAAGACGTTGGCAAAAATGGTGGTAAATAATTTTTGCAAGACAGTTGATTTGTCTGATTCTTTTCCTTCATTGAAAACGACAGTTTTTGTGCTTTGAATAAAATAGCACTGGTTCTATCAATCTTCCAATGACATCTCAATCTCTGTGAAATCAGACGACGAGTTCAAATCGGTGTAGGTCGAGCTTAGTTTCACTACATATTTTCATAAGTGATTTTAACCAGTCTTATCACTGAGCTACCGTGATCACAATTCTTTTTCGAAACTCAACATGATCACATTCTTGGTCTCCATCCATTGTTCTATAATTCCCGTGGAAGATAACTCTCATTGTGTATTTGTAAATAGTACAGAGTATGCAGACTAGTTAATATTGCGGTCCTGTTGCTCCTGTACAGAGAACTTGCCAGGTAACGTATGAAAGACCGGGACAATTCTCTGAGCTTTTTTTTGGGATTGGCCAGCTTACACGGGATTGTTATACAATTATTTTTATTCGGCTAACGTTTCGGCGTCTTCGTCTTCATCAGAGCCGTTGATCCGAGTTGATGGCCTTCCCGATGTGGCGTCTTCGTCGTCATGTTTTTCTGAACTATTATGAAGCTACGTTCATGCAGCAGGCAAAAAGTCACACAGTGAAAACCACAGATAGATTTCATTATTGCAGTTTAGATCGAGTAAGTTTTAGGAATTTTCTCCTTCAATTTTGAGACTTTCTCGGCTTTAAATGCTTAAAGAAAAGTCTTACATGGATGATATGGCTATATTCAGATTACAATCATGTAGGCAATTTGCTGGTGCTGCTTTTCAGACCTCTTAAGTTTATAACGCTATTATCATAAGCAATGCACAAGATTGTTGCTTCTCTTTTGTCTTTGACTTGAATCGTGTGATACTTGAGAATAGACCAATTTCTGCATGATCGTAAATCGCTTAGATAATTCGTAAGTACTTCGGAAGCCTATCGACCATCCTCCTCTACTTTTTGGTTTTGTTTTGGTTTGCTCCTAAAACATCAGAACAGTATATTCATTTCTTCAGACGCTGATCACCAAGTTTTTTCTTGAATCTGGAGTTCACATCGAATTCCATATGATTCTGTACAAGAGACAGTAAGCAGAAAAACTGCCTATTTGTGCTATCTCCATATCCTTTAATAACCACCATGTAAGGCAGTAATGCCTAGTACTTTACGATAGTATTGCTTAACCGACTTTCGCTTCACCTCTATGTGAATATCTACGTGAATAGCAGGAAGCCTTTTTTTTAATTTTAAGGGATTTTTTCTTCATAAGAAGTAGTTGGCAGTTAAAAGAAAAAGAAAAAACAAGGTAGACGAAAATTTCTTGGGCACATGAGGTCGTCTTCTTTTGGGCTGCTTTTGGTCCTTTTGACAATGACGCGGGTGGCGCAGTGGTTGGAGGCGCCACTGCGACGCGCACGTCGAATCGATCCCTGCGCCCATGGCCCGCCAAGCCTTCGATCCCTCCGGGGTCGGCAAATTGGTACCAGACTTGTCTGGGAGGATAGCAGCACTGGTTCGATACATTGGCAGGCCATCGCGAGTTATTGTAAAGGCCAGATGTGCATTCAGTCACCTCAAACGATGCATAGTGAAGTCTAATGCATGGCAGATCCCTCAGCGATTGATCAACGCCGAGAGATTTTTTTTCTTTTGATGTATGTATTCAGAATCTTACACCGTTCTCGTATGGTTGTCCGGCGTTTTACTTCCACTTTCCATATTTTTACTTCACCTATTGTACTTTAATGATTTACTTGGATGAGAATTACTGCTGACATAAAACTTTTTTCTAATCTTCAGAGGCTAGTAACTACCCATTCCATGCTAAAGATTTGAGGATTCTGTAGAGGGACCGTCTATGACCGTCTATGTGCAACGCAAAATTGCATAATTTGCCCTAATGGAAGAGACGGTGATTGCATGAGCTCAGGTACAGTTTATCTGATTTCATGTAAGGCGTGCGGAGACGAATACATTGGCGAAACGGGTAGACCCCTCTGTGTCCGCATAAAAGAACACCTAGTCGGCAAAAGTAAACCAAATACCCCACTAGGCACGCATAGGACCCAGAGACATGAGCAGGAGGACTTTGAAGTACGCGTCACGATTCTCGCACAGGAGACGAAAACACAAGCGCGCAAAACACTGGAGGCGTTCTGGATTAATTCCAGAAATCCGAAAATGAACCGCAGGGAAGAATGCCTCGTTATCACGCGTGATATTGGGCAGTATAAGCCTATTATTTTGAGGAGAAGGGCACATTACGATTCCATGTGAATTCTGTGCGGTTGGTCTCCACTAGACATACTCAGTGGAAGCCTCATAGAAAGCGGTGGGTGCGCAAAGTTGTGTTCATTGTGGTTGAAATCTTGGTTTAGCGTTTTCTTTGTTTGGTTATGGAGGCGTTTGACTGAGTAGATTGCTGTCAACTTGACCTTTCCAGGCTCTGAAGAAGGCGAAGTTCGCCGAAACCTCAGCTTATTTGTGAATAAAGAATAATAATAACACCTCGCGTTTGCTCAGCAAGAATACAAAGAATTCTGTAGAGGGTTATTTCTGGATTTCAAAGAAGAACAAATTCCCCAACCAACAATTAACCAGTTTCAGTACGCCGCAGATTGGACGCTCGATTCTGTGACGTCAGGTAGTGACGAGAAGAAACTGATGACAGGTGACTAAACATCGGCCTACGCACAACGTCATTCGAATGGGAGCAAAAGAACACCTCCATAACACGCTAAGGAGACTGTGTTTTGGTTTGCTCCTAAAACATCAGAACAGTATATTCATTTCTTCAGACGCTGATCACCAGGTTTTTTTTTTGAATGCGGAGTTCACATCGAATTCCATATGATCCTGTAAAAGAGACAGTAAGCAGAAAAACTGCGTGTTTGTGCTATCTCCATATCTTAATAACCACCAGGTAAGGCAGTATTGCCAGCTGGCTCAACACTGCAACCATCTGTGCTCCGTTCAATTATGGATAGTGTTACACCATTCGCTTGAATACTGCTCGTAGTGTTTACGTCAGCTTATTAGCACAAACTTTTGTGTTCCTTATGAATCTTCTGTGTGAACAGCATGATTAGCCGACCTTCTTTTCTCATGTGGCTGTCGGTGCGTTCGTTCTCAAAGACTCAAAAGTTGAATCAAACACCGCTAAATACAGAATGCATTTCAACGGCCTTAGGTGGGGGGAAGTCAACAAGGGATGGACGAAAAGAACAGTAGAATGGACTGCAGTGGGATACGGAGGAATCCAGTCAATAACGGCTCTAGTCCACTCGTTGTTATCCATACGGATTACGCCCCCATCACTCCTTACTGTGTGTCCTATAGCATGGACTCTTTAATTTTTGATCACTGACGCAGGTCGGACCTCCGCACCCCTTCTTTAGTTGCGTGACACGGGATACTCCTAGCATCGTCCTCTCCACTGCGCGTTCAATAACGCTAAGTGATCTTTCTTCCTGCTTCAGCAGTGACCAGGTTTCTGACACATACATTAGAGCAGGAAGTGTAGTTGAGTCGAAAAGGTGTGCACGGAGTCGGATGTTTTTTGTCCTCTTCTCTACATCCTAGATGCTCTTGAAAACTGTAGTTGCTCCCCAAGTCGCTCGTTTCCTTCTGCTCAGCTTTGAAGCTAAGTCGTTCATCATATCGATTTCCCGACTTAAATAGACGTGACTGGAGCATTCGGATATATTCGTTCCGTTGATTATGGGGGTATACGAAGCCAATCCGTTCCTTATGAACATCGTTTTCGTGAGATTTAGACGAAGACCAATCTCTCCAGAGGCTCTATCAAACTCGGCAAGCTTTCGTTCCACTTCGAAAATGCTTGATATTATAAAATCAATGTCATCAACAAAGCGAAGATGGTGTAGTTGTCGATCAACGATTTTCACTCCCATGCTGTCCTATTCCAATGTTCGCATGACGTTCTGGACGGTGGTTGTAAATAATTTTGGCGAGATTGTATCGCCTTGCCTAACTCCTCTTTTAACGTCGAAGTTAATATCGTTGTAGAATGGTGAAATGTTGGTTGTGAAATTTTTGTACAGCTCACGAAGAATCTTTATGTACTGAGTAGAGACTCCTTGACTACTAAGGGCTTCCATGACTGCTTCTATCTCAATTGAATCAAAGGCCTTCTCTAAGTCGATGAAAGTGAGATAGAGCGCTCTTTTGTACTCTCGCGATACTTCAATGAGCCTTGTTAACATGTGAATGTGGTCCATCGTACTAAATCCTTTTCGAAACCCTGCTTGCTCGCACGGCTGTCCTTCGTCCAGTGTTCTGTCAATCCTGTTCAGGATGACTCGAGTGAAAAGTTTGTAGACGACAGACAGCAGGCAGATTGGGCGATACTTGCCTATAACGTGTAGGTTACCATTCTTGAACAATAACACGATCTTGCTGGTCTTCCACTTAGTAGAGACATTCAAACTTGCATTCAAACAGTTAACATGTGAAGAGCAGAGCCAGTGCGCTTACCAGTATTGGCGGAAGTTTCTTCAGGTGTTCTGGTCTTATCCTATCTGGACCTGGTGCTGTTCCTTTCTTTCACCGACGAAATGGCATGTCGAATTTCGGAAAGGAGAACCGGTGGTACAACATATCCATTCTCCTTTATTTCATATGACGGAAGGTGGACGTGGCTATCGAAGAGATCTGAATAGCAGTCATGAATGATTTTCTCCATTGCCTTTCTGGACGCTGTAACTGTTTCGTCTGGGCGTCGGTGTGCAATCACCCTGGTTTTGTAGTTTCCGAAGCTTCGGTCGACTTTGCAAATGCTTTTCTCATCCTCGACAGCTTCGACCATAACTCTTGCGCTTCTCGCTTTAATATTCTTTCTTTATCGCTTGTCTGCATTGTTTTGCAAGTACGGGCATGAGTTGGCTGTAGCTCATGCGACTTTACCATAGCGTATAGACTCGAGTGTTTCTGGAGGCTTTCCTCTTGGTGGCTTTCTAACTTTAAGGTTTCATAACGCTAACGTGAAGATGATGCGAATGGGCCGACCGTATTTTTGGTCGATGTTGTCGACAACGGCATATTCCCAACAGCCGACTAGTGAACGAAATAAATCTTAGTTAATGGTGGTTTTGGTACGTCGTTTTTTGAACCTAGTGGCCTTTTCTGCTTTCCACGAGAAACGAATTCTTACACGAAGGAGGCGATAGTCTGATCACGTGTAGAATTTTGAGCGGGCAGCGGCATTGGTTAAGCAAAACATTCGAAACTTCAAATACTTTGTATATGACAGCACGATATCAGCGCATGTCATTATACTCAGAACATGCCGCAGCCCTGTTTGACAGTTACAGAGTTAAGGAGACTAATGAAAAGTGTGCTAGTGCTTTTGATGATCTCTTCTCCAGGTATCCAGACATCCAATCAAAGATGAATCGTTATATGTTCACTGGAAATCCACTGGTTCGCGCCGTCATTCAATATAAGTCATGTCATTCGTTGATCTCGCTTCTGACCAGCTAATTTCCCTGTTCATTTGTGGTCTACATATTGCTACAATGCTTGTCTGGCAAATTATCCTTTTTTGGGGACATTTAGTGCTTGGGAGATCAATTTCGGTTCAATTTGAGGTCGTAGCGACCGCACACTTTGGCTCACGCATTATTTTTATTGTGATGCGTGTTACCTTGCACACCATCGTACTCCTGACCACATCGGATCTAATGAGTGTTCTAGGATTCTAGGAGGAATGAACTCGACCAGCATTCATTGATGCTTGTGAGAAAAGCAGAGCCTCCAAGTAGCAGCACACTACATTCGTAAATTCAAAGACCATTATGAAATGCATATTTGAAGAAATGAACCGAACGATACAGTAATTACGGGTATCCGAACAATATGCGAAGAGGAGACACAAAACGATATATATATATATATA
>MQTX01000080.1:1148986-1197128 GCA_009735665.1 Angiostrongylus cantonensis
ATATGTATATATGTATATATGTATATATGTATATATGTATATATGTATATATGTATATATGTATATATGTATATATATATGTATATATATGTATATATATATGTACACACAGTAATCACTCATATGGGTGGGTCACGCAGTGGTAGAGATGCCGATAACCACGATCCCGCTGGTTATATGACTCCGGCCTTAGCTCACTAAGCCTCTCATCCTTCCGGAGTCGTGAAATTGTTATCACACTTGCATCGAAAAAAGTTCAGTAGCTGCAATCTAAATGGGTTCGCTTCAGCCTGGTTACCTTAGGAGTCCAAGGAGAATCGACTTAGCCAGCATACAACGAAATTCATGATGAAGGCAAAATCTTCTCAAGCAGCTGCTAAGCCCACACGCAAAAAGTTGGAAGGCGCTTTTGGATGATCTGTGTGAGAATACGAATCAAATAGACGAAGTGCTGGGATCTGCACAGCGGCTGTTAAGGGCAGATGTAACAAATATCATTCATACAGTGGTTCTCGACCTTCGTGATGTGGCCCCATGCTACGTACACAGGATTAAATACGCACCTATAAAGGACCATACAGTCGCTCCAGAACAAGCCGTACACTTCCACTTAGTTACGACGTCAAAGCGTACTTTATGCGCCAAAGCGCACAAAGCTGTTGTTTTGACTGTAAAATGCGTAGTAATTCTTACATCCGCAGCCCATGAATTGGTCGGTAAATTATCCATTTACTGCATTTGGATAAAAGGGATAAAGCTCTCGGCGTTGATCAATCTCCGAGGGATGTGCCATCCATTCGGCTTCATAAAGTATCGTTCGAAGTGATTGAATGCATATCTGGCCTTTACAATGGCTCGCGATGGCCTACCGATGTATCGAGCCAGTGCTGCTATCCTCCCAGACAAGTCTGGTACTAATTTTCCGACCCAGGAGAGATGGAACGCTTGCTGGGCCATCGGCGCGGGGATCGGTTCCACGTGCGTGTCGCAGTGGCGCCTCCAACCACTGCGCCACACGCGCCATTTTTTTTGCATTTGGCTATTTTTGGACGGTTAAAAATACTGTGTTTTGGTGGAAATTTGTCACCACGTGTTTTGCTACTTTAATAAGAGTGGCTGCTTTTTCCATGAATTATGTATAATATTCTCGAGGGTGGTAAAACATGTTACGACACATCGCCAATGTATTCATGTGATGACTCATCTTTGGTCATTCATTTATTCATTGGATTTAGTCCTTGTTTAGCGCTTTGTCATTTTTTTCATTTTTTTTTTCATCGTTTTTTTTATGTCGGCAACCAATCCTGCAGCAATCCATCCCACAGCAATCCATCTTGGTTGTCCGTGGACGATGTTCAATTAACCTTAGCTATAAGTGTAATCCTAATTTCTTTGTTGATTTCATCTACGTTTTGGTAAGTTCCCTTTTCTCTATGTTGTAATGACAAACACTCGAGTCACAATGGATGTGATGTGTCCGATTTCCTAGTTTTGACGTTCACTTGGTTGAAACTGGTTTTTAATCTATGGAACAAACTCCTGACGCAGAGATTCTTTAAAAAACCCGTCGAAACTAATTGAAACTACAGTATAGGAAAGGATCAGAAGTTTTTTAGTACGCGCTTTGGATTAAGGAGTTATTCTGGGAACTTGTATCACCTGTATCACCTGTAGTCCCGTTGATCGTCGAGTGACTCGAACAGGCGCCTCCATTTTCCCTGTCGCGTGCAAGAATAGCCCAGTGGGTTCTGCTCGCTTTAGGGACTCGTCGATGCTACTTTAATAAGAGTGGCTGCTTTTTCCATGAATTATGTATAATATTCTCGAGGGTGGTAAAACATGTTACGACACATCGCCAATGTATTCATGTGATGACTCATCTTTGGTCATTCATTTATTCATTGGATTTAGTCCTTGTTTAGCGCTTTGTCATTTTTTTCATTTTTTTTTTCATCGTTTTTTTTATGTCGGCAACCCATCCTGCAGCAATCCATCCCACAGCAATCCATCTTGGTTGTCCGTGGACGATGTTCAATTAACCTTAGCTATAAGTGTAATCCTAATTTCTTTGTTGATTTCATCTACGTTTTGGTAAGTTCCCTTTTCTCTATGTTGTAATGACAAACACTCGAGTCACAATAGATGTGATGTGCCCGATTTCCTAGTTTTGACGTTCACTTGGTTGAAACTGGTTTTTAATCTATGGAACAAACTCCTGACGCAGAGATTCTTTAAAAAACCCGTCGAAACTAATTGAAACTACAGTATAGGAAAGGATCAGAAGTTTTTTAGTACGCGCTTTGGATTAAGGAGTTATTCTGGGAACTTGTATCACCTGTATCACCTGTAGTCCCGTTGATCGTCGAGTGACTCGAACAGGCGCCTCCATTTTCCCTGTCGCGTGTAAGAATAGCCCAGTGGGTTCTGCTCGCTTTAGGGACTCGTCGAGCATCATATCCTTCTTCTAGGCTCTTCGTGAAGAACTCTGACCATCGGGTTCAAACCCCGATGGGCACTTGTATAGCTTAATAATCTATTTCTCAACTTTCATCACGTTTTCGAATCGTTTAATTACTTAATAATCATCGTCCATGGTTGTGGTATCGATCGGGTTTGAGCATCTAGATGAATATCATGCTGTGGTCCATGGATCCATCCCACGAGTCCCACGAATGAAAGCATCTGGTGCGTTCCTAACGTAATTTAAAACATTAAGGGATTACCTCCTAAAAGAAGTTGCTAGATGGTGAGAACTTTCTAACTATGTTCTGGGATGATCTTACTAGTCATCTCCATGAGGTGTGCATGAGGTATCATGCAGATGGATAACGTCGTTGTGCTTGTGGAATTGTCTCTGATCCTCATGGACAAACTACTCAATATTTGAAAGGGTAAACGGTGGTATTTTACATTTATATCGCTTGGAAAGATTTCATATAAAAGGCACCTTCCAGATATCGTCAATAGTAGGAAATTGTTCTCTAGATGTTATTTATTCAGAAGTTCAGTTCTGAATCGTGGGAACCCCTGGCGCTCAGAATATTCTAGATGTATCTGACTCCATCCTCATCCCTGATGACGTTTAGCAGTTCGTTCCTGCATGTGTATAAAGCAGCACTAATTCTTAGACATTCGCAAGACATTATTTATCGGTGCTGATGAGAACTCCATATGAAATCGTCAGTTTTCGTTTGTAATTACGTCATGCGTAGTTCCGAGCGCGTTAATGAGTTTAAGTTCGAATGAACTTTTTATTCGCCCTAGTCATTTGAATATTTCTCTTCCCTAGATTGCTTCATTATCCACTCATTAACATTATATGTTCGTGTCCGCTACGTTGTTTTAGTTTACCTTTGTCGTTTGCTCTAGAAGGCGATTACCGTAGCCTTTTCATTATTCAGCGGTCTCCTATCTAGTCATATAGATTCATATGGCGATTGAAAGAACTCGCTGAATCATAAACGAGTATTTTAAACGACTACCTGCGTGATTCGCGCGAATAGTTATGCCGAAAACAGCACAACTTCCTTTTACTTGGTTGGGCAAGGCCTTTTTTTCACGAAAAGTCGAAGATGGTGTTAAGGCGCTCAGGTCCTCATCACTAGCAAGCCAGAGATTACTTTCTTGCCAAGATGGCAATGATTCCTGATAGAAACTTATTCATATCTGCGCTTTCGGATAGAAATGTTAAAGACGTTCTCAGCTTGGAAGACTCTATTAGCGAAATGAATGTGCAATGTACAATGCAGTTCGGCACGCAGGAACACCTTTGAGCAACAATGAGGCGAAAAATGTCAGAAATACGAAGAACAAGCATGGTGCTGTGGTGAACGCGTTAGCCCCCAGGTAGAGTAATAGTGCGTTCCGTTGACATGCCGACCAATAAACATTATCTAGTAGAAAATAATGTTCTCTATTGTAACTTCATTCTTTATGTGTTCTGATGGTGCCGAGTGCTCCACATTCATATCTCATCCTAACCATCCGGCACGGCAGTAAATACGGCAACTATAACCATCAGATACACCACCGTGCATAATACCAGGCCCGACGCGTTGATTAGGGGCGAGACTTTGCGACCCGTGGCGTGACCCCACGATCCACGTCACTCGCTCCGATCTAGCCACGCCTCTGAGCACGGCCATTTGCTTTCTGACGACACGAGGACATCACTGTCGTTCTTCTTCATCATACCTTCTCCAGCCTAATCTCCTTTGTTCGCAACTGATTCCGTTTGATTAAGTGGGACTATTATTAAATAAAGACTCATGCTCTTGCTTCACCGATCTCGGCTTGCTGTAATCGTGCAACTTTTAGCTAAGTGTGGCGTCATCAACGTGTACCTATGCTTCGCTTAACCTTTTTATATCAATCACAGTGTATCACTATCGTGTATTTGTATTGCTTTGCATAATTGTTAGTGTATTATATTTACTCAGATTGCAACCTACTGAACGACCTTACTTACAATTTATTGTACATATATTTCTAGTCTAATTGCGTTATCGTGTAAATACTACGTATATAAATGTTTTAATCACCCAAGTTTTAGGTATCCAGCATTGTAACTGTTAACCACCAAAAGCCACTCTGAGCATCGGCAAAGGCGAACAGCTAATCTAACCGAATCTTCTTAACTACTTGTATTCATATAACAGAGAGCGGTCCTAACACGTTCATTCCCCACCGCAGACAGCTGCGGTCCGGAGTTTTGCAAATATCTCAGCATCATAGTAGTTGTCAGGTGAAAACTGAAATCTACAGTAGACTTGAAACGGTAGATTCTAAACTTTGCCCTAGCAGTTTTCCTATAACATTGGCAATGTTCGATTATGTTCGACTCAACTTGATTAAAGAAACCTCGAGAACTAGACCTTTCTCTATACGTTATGCCAATCACCAGAAAAGGCATGTTCTTCAGCGTTTTTAGTTCATCAACTTACTTAAGCAAAATGAGAAAAAGAGCAATCGTTTCCCTGATTCTGATCACAAGGTTTACGCAAGCCATAACATTGAATGTTCAATGAATCAGCATGTGGTAAAATGATTTACACTGGGCTCGCAATCAGCAAGAGTGATCTGTTACACTACGCCGCTGACGCATCGGCACTACACCAGCATCGATACGTTACAAAAAACAACTGAATGTGAGTGAAACAATGAACGCTCACTAGGTGTCAGTTCATTGATGTTTTCATGCCTTGAGTAACAGATGTTTTTTCGCTTCATAACACGAATGAGCTTACCTATGTAAAATGAGAGGGACACTCATACTTAAGCAGTTAGCATCTCTTGCTAGAAGATTCATGTCCCTTTCTCGTTCCTTATGAAGACACGTGGATAATTCGGCCTTTTGTGAACTTCATGACGAATGGTCAACTACAGAACGAAGCGGGTAATGTTGCATTTAACATCACATGAGTAGGGATTGTCAGGTAACTGTGATGTTTACTCAGGAAGGGTAAGGTTACGGGCGAGCAGTGTGACCTTCATATAAGTGATGCTCGGTTAACGAAATCATCATTATTATCACCAGCACCACTACCGTATACTGCCGCACGTTCTAACCGGTCTTATTTACTTTCACTCTCGCTACACCGTTTTCTGATACTACGTTCTTTTTCGCTCGGTTTTAGTCCTCGTTAATGGACGACCGATGGCCGGTTTCACGACAACAGCCGGAGTTCGATCCGACAACCCGCGGCCGATCCATGCTGTCGCTTCCTGCGTCTCTGCTTCACTTCGGCACCGCCTATTCGAGCTCACAATCCGTAGCGTCCGCCGAGCTCATTCTATGCTTCGCGTTGTCTTTCCTCTTCAATAGCACTAGCTGGTGTATCTTATTCGTGGACACATAGCGATAGCTTAAGAATGTAACGCTGACCAATTTTTACTACTTTCATCGACAATGCAATCATGTTTTATTTTCTGTTTCTTCTTTTTTTTTCTCATGGCAAGGTATGATCTAGAATAGAACTACAATGATGCTAAGATAATTGTAAAGCTTCTTACCGCAGGTGTATGCGTTGGGGATCGAACCCGATCCATTATTACTCGGAGCTAACGTGTTTATGGTTCTATTGACACTTCTAGAGATCTGAGTGCTAAGGGGAATTCTGATACAGAATTTTTCTGATGAGGTGGAATTGCCTACATCGAAAATCTTCTTGTGAAAAATCTCATCATTTCCTAGAATGAAAATATTAGCAGAAAGTCATTTGACTGTAATTTTTTTTTGTTCATATGAAACTTTCGATTACTTATTGTAAAATGTTCCCCATGTCATTGCCATTCTAGTTTTTGGATTTACATCCTTAACTGCATAAGTGTAAGAATGAAGGATATGGGGATGAAAATGAAAATAAAATGAGGAATGAAAGTATTTGTGATGATTTCATTTTGCTACCAGTGCTTTACTCAAACGTCTTCCTAGTTGTGAGGGAAGCTAGTGGTTACATGAATTGAAATCTTGTTATCATTATTAAGCTGTTTCCTAAAACGATAGTGATGTTGACAGGCGGCGTTTTTCGGTTTCTTACTATTAAGTGGGACGTATTATCCCCGCTAAGCTCTGCTTAGCCCTTCAAGGCTATTCAAAGTCATTTTTAAGCTATTCAGCTTACACGAAGCTGTTGCAAAATCGAAAAAATCAAAAGAGAGAAAAGAATAAATCAATAAAATAGTTTATAATAGATCAACAAAATAGTAGTATAATAGATGTTAGAGCAATTTTTCATCAGTTGGCCAACTCTGACATCAGACCTCCATTGATGGAACGAACAAGACAAACTTGAGATATTCAGTTGTCACTCATGATAAAAATGTCAGATGACAGCAAATTTGAAATTTTTTTCAAACTTTTTTTCAAAAATTTTTTCCTGGTTATCTTCCAGACAGAAAACTTGGTGGTCAGTGCCAAGAATGGTTTTCAACATCCAAATGATTGTAGTCTTCTATCCACCGAGCGCTCTCCAATTTCATTTAACTCCACTTTAAGCCATATCGACAACATCGGATTATCGCTGTAACCGCTACCGGTTCTTTTTTTCTCTTTCACCGATGTTCTAGTAATCCATCCGTTTCACGATTTCAGTGCGAACTACTGTGATTGTTGGAAGTTTTTACGTTCTTTTCGGTTTTCAGCATTCAAATGATTGTAGTCTTCTATCCACCGAGCGCTCTCCAATTTCATTTAACTCCACTTTAAGCCATATCGACAACATCGGATTATCGCTGTAACCGCTACCGGTTCTTTTTTTCTCTTTCACCGATGTTCTAGTAATCCATCCGTTTCACGATTTCAGTGCGAACTACTGTGATTGTTGGAAGTTTTTACGTTCTTTTCTCTATGTGTCAGATTCGATGATTCAGGATTAATTCACTTGGGTTACTCTGTCATAGCACACATATGACTGCGCTTGCTTTCTCACATAGCACGAAACTATTCGAGCACCATGACTCATTCTTCTATACTTTTATCTAAAGAGTTTTTTTTTTACAAAAAGAAAACTCCTATTTTTGCATAGTAATGTTTCGAAATCGACTTAACCTCGATGTGACTAATCAATATGTATTCTTTGAATAGATTTCTGGTTCGTATTTTTGCAATTCAGAATGTTTCCATAGTCTCTGCTATGTTCTTTACACATTTCGTTTCTTGTTGAGTTCGGCTTGAGTTCACGTCAAAATTTCTGGTCCCTCATTGTTGTTGGTTCTTGTGGTGTTTTCTCCCACAAATTTAAGTTTTGAGTCGTCTAGATAGCTCTGAGCAGCCGTTGTACTGTGATAATTCCAAATTATGTGTTCTGATTCCCAAGACCGACTTTCTGTTAACCTCGACATTGATTGACAATTCGATGTTAATTCGCGAGCCCTCGGAAAACGTAATGAAAGGCACACGTGCGGGTCTGGGGTCTGAGTTTTCCAAATATCTCAGCATCATTGCTTTTATTCAATAGGCAGACACGAGGTTGTTATTATAGAATTTATTGGGATACAATAGCTGACGTTTCGACGGTTTCGCCTTCTTCAGAGCCTGGAAAGGTCAAATTGAGACGCGATCCACTCAGCCAAACACTTCCATAACCCCAGCAGATAAAACTCAACAAATAAATTTGTATCCGCATAAGAAACAGCTTTATTTAAACACCTGCCGTTTATTTGTTGTAAGTATTCTAGTTAGTTGATGGATAGCAGCTGCACAAAGTATGGGCGAGGACTGTGCCTGTGTCAGGTCATTGGATCAGTTTGAGGTATAGCGCCAAGTGTTCTAGGCACTCCCTTTCGATGAGAATTATGCCAACACTATACCAAAATTGCAAATATATTATTGTTTTTTAACGTTTTCGTTCAGAAGTTGTTTAAACAATGCACCAGCGTTTGCACGATGTTTGATTCATTAGATGATTTCTGCTCGCCCATCTCTCCAATATCCCACCTAGTTATCATGACTAGACAGACCTTGGGTGTTGAGCCTAGGTTCACGCTATACGTACATCATTCCGGCAAATTACCCGAAGATGAGAACGAGTTCGTGATTGTCATCTATAAATGCAAGTATTCAAATATTACAGCTAACAGTAAACCATTGCCAATCGCCGTCATATTAGACGAGATGGAGAACCTTCCCTCGGTTAACAAAAATGGGTTACTACGCAATGTTACTTCTTAGACTTGAATATTTATTCGGTTCTGCATACTTCTTCATTAGGAATTTAGCCTACAGGCTCGTTCTGGTTCACCTGTATCACCTGTAGTCTCGTTGATCATCGAGTGACTCGAGCGGGCGCCAGTAAATCCTCCATTTTTCCCTGTCGTATGCAAGAGTAGCCCAGTGGATTCTCCTCGCTTTAGGGACTCGTCGAGTATCATATCTTTCTTCTAGGCTTTTCGTGAAGAACTCTGACCATCGGGTCGGCGGTCTTCCTGCAGTACGTTTGACGTCCCAAGGAATCCAGTCACTAACGGCTCTTGTCCATCGATTGCCATTCATTCGCATTGTGTGTCCGGCCCACCTTATCTTCGACTGTTTTGCGTATAGAACGGCATCTTTGATTTTCGATCGTTGACGTAGGTCGGAGCTTCGGATCCCATCCTTTACTTGTGTGAAACGGGATACTCCCTAGCATCGTCCTTTCGACTGTCCAAAGTCGAAAGTCGTTCTGATTAGGTTTCAAAATCTGCGATCGAATATACGAGGGAGCAAAACTCAGTCAAAGAATCGCTAGACGTTCAGAGCTATCCATGAGTTGTTTTTGATCCATTTTCCGTAGCTAAAAGGTGCTTTTATCCATAAGTAATGTTGGTGTAAGAGTCATTAAATCACTTACTGTTTCAAAGTTTTCCTCAATCGACGTGTGTAGCGCAGTGGTAAGAGGTGCACGCGTACTCTTTAGTTTCATCAGTCATGCTCCTCATCTCAAGCAAAACCGCCCCATCCCATCATGCTCAGCGAATCGGTACCGACTTGCTGGCGAAGATAAATGTATTGACTATTAGCCAAGCATGCATTCATTCATCATGACAGTGTTTAGTGGAGTCGAGTGTATGGAGCATCCCTAGGGAATTGGTCAACGCCGAAACGTTTTCTCATTCTTGTTTTACTTTGTTATCGATTGAAAAGCGACTACCAGTCAAGGTAAATCTAGTTGTTTCTATCGAATAACTTGGAGATGGAATCACAATGAAATTGATGGGTTCTGTTTTACTCAGGGTTAATCGATATGCTGTCCTCATTTGGATAAATGACTTCCAGCCGTAATTACGTACCCGACAAACATCACTGGCATTCATCCAAGCAGAGAGCAAACGGGCGGCCCGGTGACTCTGTGATATCGATCAGACCAGTTGTGCTCCACTTCTACTTGCCACCCGCACAGAATTGAGAGATTGGACATCTTGTCTGACGGGGAAGATCCTTAGAACGAAAACTGGGTTCGCTTTGCTTAAGATGGTTCTATTTATAAAAATTCTCATATTCGATAAGGACATGTTAAGCCTGAATTATGTCCATTTGTTGTTCGGACATCGTTTGAATTAATCTTTAGACGTTAACGTTTTTGAGTCGTTGTGTAAATGTTCGACTTAGATTTTAGCAGTAAATTGACACTAAGTACGAATATTGTAGCGCAGTGGTCGGAGGCGCTCTGCTACACACCTGGGATCGATCCCCTCGCCCCTGGCTCACCAATCTTCCATCACTCCGGGGTCGGAAAATTGGTACCAGACTTGTCTGGGCGGATAGCAGCACTGGCTCGATACATCGGTAGGCCACCGTGAGTCATTGTAAAGGCCAGATATGCATTCAATCACCTCCAACGATACTTAATGAAGTCGAATGTGTGGCGTTAGGGGTCGATCAACGCCTAGAACTGTATCATTTTTTTTAAATGAGAATTTTTGCCTATGGGAATCCAAGTACCAGTTCTTACCATCTGTTTTGGAACCACGCAAGGTTGTCGTTTCGAGTGAGATCAGTTCTTGATAGTAGAGTTGTTTGTAGGCGAATTTAATATGGGCTGATTTCCGTAATTCATTTATGAATGGAAAGTAGTAGACTGTGCACCTGTACAGAACGGAAAACTTTTATCTAAACCCTTCATTTCTGTTCTGTGCCATCTACAAAGTCTCACTGGTTATCGAGTAACGAGAGCTGTTACTAGTGAATTCAACATTCGTCCTTGTTGCCCGTCAGGGTCACTCACCCCCCAAACACGTCGGTAACACGAAGAACCTTGCACTTTTGTTATAAGGTCGTCTGTTTCCAGTGTTTGATGAGAAGGTAGCCGCCTTGTGGATCTTCGTGTTCTTCCGTGAGATACGTTTCCTCTAGACCAAGTTTCTTGGTAGAATTATTGAAACCGGTCATACATAGCTCGACTTCCACTGAGAATCACTTGCCAGGATATTTCGCGAAACATTGAGGACTCCTGTTAAATTTGGAAAAAGAAAAAAATATGGACGAAATCACTGTTGAGCTTGAATTTGTGTACAAAGATCGTTTTTCATTATTTTGGGCGGTGTTTAACAAAATACTTGGATATTTAGATGGTCCCTTTTCACTGCCCAGCATAATTTCCAGCCACTTTTCGGAGCTTTCTTGGTCTACCCATTCAATTTCCTCGGAGTTTCGAGGTCAGCTCAGCCAAAGTCTTCCCCAGGTATTCACCACCACGAGCAGTCGCAGCCCTTGTGAATTAGAGGGAGATTTGCCACCATGCGACTAGTTTGGTATTAGGACGGTGGTGGATTCTGGTATTGCTTTAGTGTTAGCTGGGATTCCTGATGGAAACGTCGGGCTCCTTTTCAGCTTGGGAGGTCCTAGCTTGTTCAGCACTGGATTGATTCATGTTTTGTGCTGCCGTCAATCGTCGCCAGTGACGTCGCCGTTTCCAGTTTTTCGAAGTGATTCATACTGATGGTGGTGTTTCATTCGTGTCACTGTTAGAGTGTAGTTCGTGAAGTTCTCGTGCACAAACGTCATCAGTTTTACTAATATGACATCCTTTCACAACAGACTACCAATACCATTAAATACTGGTGTCATTTGATCGATATCTCCCTCATCGCATTGCTGTTCGTCGTATGGTAGAGTAATCGATAATGCGTAAGCGCAAACAAAGTCATTGGGTCGTTCTGTTGGCCATGAGAGTTCGTTGGTCAAGTCGTACATAAGTGTTGAACACGTACTAAAATACTGTAAGATTTACTTAGTAAGTAACGTTTCTCGTTACTTAGGTAACACCTCGTCTTTGCTCAACGAGAATGTCGAGGATCATTTGCTTAATGCCGAGTTTAGTAGGATGTGGGTCGTAGGAATACACGGGTTATGCACGGGTACCTAAACCAAGACTTGAGGGGGTTAACTGTTTCCTTTTTCTTTTCTTTTTTTTCTTTCCGTTTTTCTCTTTTTTTTTTGGTCTACGTCTCAATGTGTGTCTTCCTCACTTCATAGCTTTCATAGCTTTATTGACGTTATGGCACAAGTCCGTTGATTGGTTTTTTTTTCACATGAAACTTCGTTACATCTACTTTACGGATCTCAACACTTCTCGCATCCGATTCGTCTTCCTAGCATTCATCCTCCTCAGTGGTTTTCGAACATTTCGTTTGTTATTTCGGTTGCTCCTCAAGGATTCCATTTTCCGTATGAATGTCGTAGAATGCTGGTCGAGTCTCGAGTCGATTCTTATTGCAATCTTAGACGTTCCTACCCGGAATGGTAAAGAGCGTTGGACAGGGATCGAACTAGTGCCATGTGGTTCCTGACCATCGGCCTCAGTATCCACTGCGCTACCCCTCCTTATTCCGATGATTACAAACGATGTTAAAAAGTTTTCCCAGTAATGCACCCTTATTACTATTACAAGCTCTATGAATCTGCTTGCACAGCTAACTACTGTAGGTATGGCAAGACTATGAAGTGATCCTCTCTGTGTCATAACATGTTTTGTGCCTGTGTTCAGAGAGAAGAAAGAAAACAAAAAGAAGCCACCGAGAATGAGGGAAAGGGGTGTAGTCACGATTGGACCAACCAAGTAAATCAGTTTCTACGTCAAGGATGATGTGTCATCAATGCCTGTTTATACTTTTGTAAATTTAATGGGAATTTAATGGGACTTATATATGAATATGAAGTGAAATGTATTTGAAGTGACTGTTGGAAAACCTGTCGTTTCCAGCCAGATTCCCGGAATTTCAACCCATGACTCATTCTGGAGCCAAAAAAAGCCTTACTTAAAATAGAGTACAGATGCATTTGCAGCTCTGTATATGGATATCACATATCCACTACTTGGAAGTACTTATTGTTGTTGGAGGATTTGTGTGTTTATACGTATGTGTGTGTATGTGTGTGTGTGTGTGTGTGTGTGTGTGTGTGTGTGTGTGTGTGTGTGTGTGTATGCGTGTGTGTTTATATGCATGTGTGTGTACGCGTCTGTGTATGTGTGTGTATGCCTGTGGGTGTATGTGTGTGTGGTGTTTGTGTGTTTGTTTGTGCTTGTTTCCTTGCTTTTATACATCCTCATTGTCTCTAAGACTTCAAATAGTACTAGTGTTTTCAGTGATAGATTTATTGTATTTTTTTTTAATGTGGACTCCTTCAGAACTCAACCAGATGTAGTTTCATATTTTTTCTATCAATCTCCTTACAGAAGTGTATGTGTGTGTGTGTGTGTGTGTGTGTGTGTGTGTGTGTGTGTGTGTGTGTGTATGCGTGCGTGCGTGTGTATGCGTGTGTGTTTATATGCATGTGTGTGTACGCGTCTGTGTATGTGTGTGTATGCCTGTGGGTGTATGTGTGTGTGGTGTTTGTGTGTTTGTTTGTGCTTGTTTCCTTGCTTTTATACATCCTCATTGTCTCTAAGACTTCAAATAGTACTAGTGTTTTCAGTGATAGATTTATTGTATTTTTTTTTAATGTGGACTCCTTCAGAACTCAACCAGATGTAGTTTCATATTTTTTCTATCAATCTCCTTACAGAATGTTTGCCCGTCTCTGTGCCATTGCCATTGCCGTTGTCGTTGTCGGCTTCGTTTTCGCTGCTGATATTCAACAAGAAACGAAGAATGCTGTGAACGAAGTCACCACGACTAAGGCGAGTGCTAAGTGATTTTCGATTTTGACTAAACGTAGCGTTTTCTGTAGGTTGTAGGTTGAAAAAAGCTCTCAGCGTTGATCATTCTCTGAGGAATGCGCCATGCATTCGACTCCATTAAGCATCGTATGGAAGTGATAGAATACATATCTGGCTTTTACAATGACTCGCGGTGGCCTACCAATGTATCGAGCCAGTGCTGCTATCCTCCCAGACAAGGCGCCTTCAACCACTGCGCCACATGCGCTCTAGATTGTCGATTATCTTACAAGATGCTTAATAGAACACACATTGAATCTTTTAGCCGCTTTAATGTTTTTCTCGACTTAAGTTGTACTAGTAGTTAGTGCATAAAATGTTGCAAAATCTAATCTCATTAATGAACTTGGTGCGAATCGATAGATAGGGCACATATAGCGCATTGATTAAAGGTGCAACAATGGACTCGTGATTGTCGGTTCGATCCTGCGCGTGTCGGTTTGGTACACACCAAGCCCTTCATTTCTTCAGTGTAGGTGAATTGAAAGCGTGCGTCCGTGAGGTTAAAGATCATCTGTATCACCTGTATCACCTGTAGTCCCGTTGATCGTCGAGTGACTCGAGCGGGCGCCAGTAAATCCTCCATTTTTCCCTATCGCGGGCAAGAGTAGCCCAATGGGTTCTCCTCGCTTTAGGGACTCGTCGAGCATCATATCTTTCTTCTAGGCTTTTCGTGAAGAACTCTGACCATCGGGTCGGTGGTCTTCCTGCAGTACGTTTGACATCCCGAAGAATCCAGTCACTAACAGCCCTTGTCCATCGGTTATCATTCATACGCATTACGTGTCCGGCCCAAAAGATACTGACTTTAAACATCTGTTGACCATTGCAATTCGTTTGATGGGCTACTACATATTCATCAAATCACCTTTACAATGTTTAATAAAGTCGAATGAATGACACTGCTTTAGGAATCAAAACTGAGACCGTTGATTGATCGGTTTTTATAATGACTAGAGTAATACAGAAAACACCCACCACGCTTCGAATGAATAGAAACGGGTACTTATCTACAGCAATCCATCTCTTACCGCATTCGCGATGATGCTGGTTATCCAGGAGGGTCAAATTCCACTTGTTCAAGTGCTTCTTTCTTTGAAACATGTATCGCACGAAGGCGTGGATTTTATTCAAAAATTACACCTTACTGATGGACATTTCTAGATTTCTATGATTTGTAGGGCACGGATAGGCTAGCGAAAGTAATGCTGACTAATGCAAGTCCTTGTTTCCATTGTCATCGAGCTAACAAAGCGCACTATCCGCATGCTACTTCTAGTCCCCAGAAGCGGTAGACTGGCCGTGGTGATGACCTGGGAGTGCTTTAGCACGGCCATCTCTAAGATTCCAAAGGGAATGTACTTGATAAGTATTTACAAGCATTCATGAAGAAGTCGAAAGGGCAATCTAGGAAGAGCTGCGACTACATACCCCATTTCAGAGACCATAAATTAGGATTAAGAAATCTGGACGAATGCAAGAAATGCAATGGTTCACGCAAGAAGACGGTTCATGTGAATGAGGATGAATTGAAAACTAAATATAGAGAATACGAAAGCTAAAATAGATAAATTAATAGATAAATAACAATAAATAAATATAGTAGGTAAATGGATTCGTCCCGTCGGCAGGGTCTCGCAAGTTGAGGAGTCCGGCGTTTCCATCAGGAAGCCTAGCTAAGAGTAAACCAATACCAGGATCCGCCACCGTCCTGGTATCAAAGTCGCATGGTAGCAAATCTCCCTCTCTGTGATCCACAAGAGCTGCGACTGCTCGTGGCGGTGAGGACATAGGGCAGACTTTGGCCAGACTGACCTCGGGATTCCAGTGAACCACAATGGCTTAACCAGCAAATCTCCGATAAATGGTGATTATGCTGGGGCCTGCACAATCAGTGAGGGCGTGCCATTCAAATATCTAGCTAGATAGCTAAAATGTATACAAAATATAATATACAAAATTCGCGAGCAAGTTACAAATTCTATTATTCTCCATTTTATTTTTCTATCTATCCTTATTAAGATTTAAACCTACAGATCTTTTTCTTTTCAGTTTTTTCATTTTTGGGCATCAAATTTGGCATCTCGAGAAGCGAAATGATTCAACACATGGGTTTTCGTGTACTGGGAGAAAAAATAGTCTCTCAACTGCTTAGTTGATATTAGAGGGTGGCAAGGTAGGACTGGAAATTCAGCTTTGGAAGGAACTTCCGACGCGATTATATTTTCTATTGTTTCATAAAAATTATGTGTACTTGTATAGTGGTAGTAGGATGCTCAAAAGACCGACTTTCTATAAACCTCCGCAAAGATAGTTGATATATTTATTTATATGATCTTTTAAACTGATCTTTAGCCGATGCGAGGTTGGTATAGGTCTTCGTTGTCGTTGTCGTTGTTGTAGATGTTGTTGGTCGATGGCTGACGTTTCGGCGATTTCGCGTTCCTGAGTGCCGTGTTGTTACGAATGGGACTCAACAACATCAACAACAACGACAACGACGACAAGAGCAAACAACAACAGAGCCTGGACATATTTTATATTAGAGTACTTTGATCATTCGGTGGAAAAAAGGCTAAAGTATTAATGGAGATCAAACTTTTGAACAGATACCATATTGAATAGGAAGGATACTCACCGTGATGTTACGAGTGGGACTGGCCCACGCGTTGTTCTCTTGGGGTCGCGAGCAAGGCCCAACCCGGGGTGAAAATATCATTTTGAAATAGGGCGCCAGGTCACGTGTGATAGTGAGGCATTTGTCTTTCCTGTCCTTCTTTGTATTTCTTAAATTTATCCAAAACGCCTCAAGGATTTTGCGTGAATTGAAAACATCAATGGCTCAAGAAGATCAGTTTATAAAAAAGATAGCAAGAAGCCTTTTTTTTAATTTTAAGGGATTTTTTCTTCATAAGAAGAAGTAGTTGGCAGGTAAAAGAAAAAGAAAAAAACAAGGTAGAAGAAAATTTCTTGGGCACATGAGGTCGTCTTCTTTTGGGCTGCTTTTGGTTTGGGGTCGCGAGCAAGGCACAACCCGGGGTGAAAATATCATTTTGAAATAGGGCGCCAGGTCACGTGTGATAGTGAGGCATTTGTCTTTCCTGTCCATCTTTGGATTTCTGAAATTTATCCAAAACGCCTCAAGGATTTTGCGTGAATCGAAAACATCAACGGCTCAAGAAGATCAGTTTATAAAAAAGATAGCAAGAAGCCTTTTTTTTTAATTTTAAGGGATTTTTTCTTCATAAGAAGAAGTAGTTGGCAGGTAAAAGAAAAAGAAAAAAACAAGGTAGAAGAAAATTTCTTGGGCACATGAGGTCGTCTTCTTTTGGGCTGCTTTTGGTCCTTTTGACAAGGACGCGGGTGGCGCAGTGGTTGGAGGCGACACGCACGTGCAATCGATCCCTGCGCCCATGGCCGACCAAGCCTTACATCCCTCCCGGGTCGGCAAATTGGTATCAGACTTGTCTGGGAGGATAGCAGCACTGGCTCGATACATCGGCATGCCACCGCGAGTCATTGTAAAGGCCAGATATGCATTCAATCACCTCCAACGATACTTAATGAAGTCGGGGCGCATGGCGCATCCCTCAGGGATTGATCAACGCCGAGAGCTTTATCCTTTATCTTTTTTTGGTCCTTTAAAAAAAGTGTTTCCAGCTTGCGATAATAAAAAAGGTTAACGAGCAACTCGGAAATTGTGTCCTTTAAAGCGTTTACTACAATTTGATATTCTGAGGTGTGTGGGAAACATCACAAATGAATTGGAATGTTAGTAGGACTAGGTCACCAGTTCATCTCACGCCACGTTTTTTCATACAATCCGCATTTCGTGCTATCCCAGGTTTTTCCATCTGTTCGATGATTTTAAAGGGCTTAAATTGCTAATGATACAATGGATGGGAAATTTAGGTTTGTAAGCCACAAAGAGATTTACAGTAGTTGTGATTATCTCAAAGAATAGCACATAGAGCTAAAAAGCTCTCGGCGTTGATCATTCTCTGAGGAATGCGCCATGCATTTGACTTCATTAACTTCATTGAACGTTAACTTCATTCGACTACATTGAACGCATATATGGCCTTTACAATGACTCGCGGTGGCCAGCCAATGTATCGAGCCAGTGCTGCTATCCTCTCAGACAAGTCTGATACCAATTTGCTGACCCCGGAGGGATGGAAGGCTTGGTGGGCTTTGGGAACGGGTACCGATTCCGCGTGTGTATTGCAGGACGCCTGCGACCACTGCGCCACACGTGCATGAGGAAATAATGTTTTTTTTCAAAATTTTTCGTCATTTCCAACATTAGCTTTTAGGATGGAGATCTGTTTTGTCCGGTACCGATCGTTGGCACAAGATGTCCTGGTTCTTCAGTTTTCCACTATTACAAATGCTGTGGTGACATGAACAAGGATTGCTGCTTTAACTTGCAGGTACTTATTTCGATATTCAGAATTTTAGATGACGGTGCATGCTTGATCAGGTCTTTCCTACATGAAAGTGGTAGGTATACATCGCATAAATTTTTACACTAACCTCAAATTCAAGAACTCTTAGTTGTTGAGCTGTGGTATGCGGCCAGAGTTCATCAGAAGAGCGGTTTCTAAACCCGAGACGTCCAGATGTTTTTTGTCTGAATTCAAGCAAATAGTAAAGCAACGTTACTGTAGTGCTAACAGAAATTTAGTTACAAAGTAGGAAATGGCTCCCGGATTCATTGTTTTGCGGATATGGCTTGCTTTACAAGAACTTAAAGAATGAAAAGCTAATTTTATGATTGAAATCTCTCATTTTAATGCCCCTTAACTTATACAACCATTTGTTTGTGTGCTCGTATATTTATATAACCACCAAGGCATCTTCGTACTCTCTTCGAACTTCTGCTGAAAGTGATCCAGAACTTAATAGGTAAACATGGGTATAGTTGTGATCCCTAAACATTTATAGTTTTATGAAGGTTCATTTCTTTATTTGTTTGTTTGTTTATTTATTTATTGAATAAATTAGAGCACACCACATGGTTTCACCTCTTGTCGAGCTCTTTCGACATTTTGCTCCCGCTTGTGCAAATTTTGACAAAGAGCATTTGGTGAAATGATCGGAAGCGTATCACCTGTAGTCCCGTTGATTGTCGAGTGACTCGAGCGGGTGCCCGTAAACCTTCCATTTTTTCCTGTCGCATGTAAGAGTATCCCAGTGGGTTCTAGTAGCCCTAGGAACTCGTTGAGCATCATATCTTTTTTTTTCTGGGATTTTCGTGAAGAACTCTGACCATCGGGTCGGTGGTCTTCCTACAATCGGTTTGGCGTCCCATCTGACATCTGAAGCGCACTCTATGTGTCCACTCTCGAGTGTTTTTGTTTCTAAAATCTTCAGTCTTACATGTTATCGTTTTAATGGAAATCCATGATGCAGTTTACACTGCTACGTTGACTTCTCAATAGATGGATGAGAAAGTACTGGCCTACAAACTGTTGCAGTTGAGATTGGTTCCTCGTGGTGTATTCAGTCTGCGAGATTTCGGCCCTTGGAAATGTGGTAGATGGTTGGTTGAAATATGGTGCAAAAGATTGAAAAAAACTGTAAATACATTGCAGACGGGCGGTACCTGAGGTGTTAATAACAAGCTAGTCCTTTCTTGGAATAATTCACTGTTAGTTGATGAGCATGCACGAGGTTGTTGCTTTATTCTTATGAAGAAGCTGACGTTTTCGCGGATTTCGCCATCTTCAGAGCCTGGAAAAGTCGGGTTGACTGCAATCCACCCATTCAAACACTACCATAACTGAACAGTGAAAGAGCTAGGACCAGGATTTCAATCGCATTGGTCGTGTTTTTTGATAAGCTGATATGAGGATCTAACTAAAAGCTAAAAGATTTACTCGGTTAACGTCTCGACGTCTTTGTCTTTCTCAGAGCCGATGGTCCGAGTCGATTGTCCACAGTTGTTCGTATACTTGATCTGGTTTCTTTCGTCATCGTGTAGACTGGGATCTTCCTCTGTGAAACGTTGCTCGAATGGGGCAACCTCACCCGACGATGCTGTTTTATACTGTTTTATACGATTGTTGTCGATAGTGATTGGCCGATGATAATTTTTTTCAATGGACAATCCATCCTGTATATTCGCTCGACACGATCCCGGAGACACCACATAGAGAGGACGAGCGACTGTGGGCCATCGAGTTGGATCTTCGGCTCTGAGGAAGGCGAAAACGTTGAAACAATTACCAAATAAGTGTTTGGTAACAACCCCGTGTTAGCTTATCGATGAAAAAGGTACATTGATTATTCATACCGGAAGGTTTGGAATAAGAAATGTAATTATTTGAAATTTGGAACTTTCGATGATTCAGTTTGGCGAGTCAACAGACCACAACGAGGGTGACGATGTTTTTGGAGCATCATTCTGTCATCCATATGTACCCTCTGTTTTCAAATATAGCTGGTTGGCGTGGGCTAACCCTCATTTTACAGACACGTTCAGTCATGTTAGAGGTGGTTTGTCTTAGAGGGCGCTTGCTTCGTTCTACTCGATCGTTCTTGTTTATCCACCACCCCGTATGGGAAGCTTATCCGTATTCCTCCTTAGGTATATCCTCTGGACCTCAAATAGCGAAAATTCTTAAACGTTTTAATGCGACATTCACATCTTGAAAAGACACCATGAATGGCAAATGGGATTTTTTTTTTACAACAGAGTTCCGAAAACACCGCTGATTTCAAAATGGTATGGCGTTCCGTTACTTTAGTTTTGTCAGTTGTCGATTCCTTCTTTGAAAGGTGCAAATTTACAGAGGGATGATTCCTTGTGAATCATCTCTTCTGACTGCTGCATCGAAAGACTACCATTCATTTTACTCAAATGTCGAGGTGATTGATAATGGAAAAATGGATATGTGACAAAGTCTACGCCACCGGGATTTCGTAAAACGTTTATTTTTTTTTAATAAAATAATATGGGCCCAGTGTCTAATTGGCCGATGTCGGTACTCGTGCGCTTGATCTCCTGCACGACGACAGCAAACCAAGGTCTTATTGCTATTTGGCGGTTATGCCTTTGCCTTAGGTCATAAACAGAGGCGCTTATTCGTTTATCCTTGGCGTTGCTTTGCTTCTACTGCGCTTTTGTTAAAGTGAAAATGTCGACTTTCACGGCTTAAGTGACCGTGTCGAGGGATGAACAAACGCTGTACATTGCATTTCAACACTTAGACAAAGGAAAACTTCTACATCTACTTACTAAGTTTTTCTCAGTTCCATTTCTATGCTGTTTATAGTGGGTTTGAACTCATTACCTACCATAGGATGATTATTGTTTTGCCTTTCAGACATGGGTGATCGTTGTGTTGGCCGTGATCGCTGTAATCTTCGTCGCTAGTTTTGTGCTCTCAATCTGTCGATGCCTTTTCTGTCGTCGCTAATAGCCGAATCGAGTTGGACTGCTTGTTGTTGGTCTGGATTCGATTCGTTGATGCTTCATTGCGTATTCCTGTATACTCATTGCTTGTATCGCTTGTATCATATTACACTTATGCTCGAACTTTACTTACACTACACCTTGAACACAGATCTTCCAGCGAGTTCGTATTTTCATATTCAGTCCAGCATAATTGTTCTGTTTTTTTCTGTTCTTTGTATTTGTTTTATTAAGTTTTGTATTTTTGCCACACACGTTTCATTTGAATCGTTTTCTAACTGATGCTCAGAAAATCGATAACACTCCATTTGTCTGAGCCTGAATTGGGACCACCATACGCATTTACGTTTTAACCCATTCCATTGTATATGACATTGCTTATTGTCTTATATAAACGTCCTATAAATAGACGCTTTTTCTGATTGGTAGACTTATGAGTCACTGCCGTTGGGTCGTTGGGTCTGTCCTTCTACTGAGGGAACTATTCATGAATGAATGGAAGAGAGAAGTAAGTAGGATGAAACGTGGATTACACTTTCCATAGGCGATATTGCAATATTTCTCGTCTACTACCCGTTTTAGATAAAAATCTGATGTCACCGTTTTCTTCAGTGTGATGGTGTTTGTTTGATGAGCTCACTTTTCATAAAGTGAAATGAAAGATGGAACCACACATTTCCGTTGCGATCAAAAAATTTAATCGGTTTAGCCAGCTCTGACTTCTTATGGGATTTCACTCCGGGTCAATAAATGTCGACACCGGTAAGGTTACTATCACAACTTTGCCGTTAGTACTTGGATACTTAGGTGGATCTCCTCCACTGATTGTGCGGACCTTAACATAACTTCATTGCTTCGGGATTTTGCTGGTTTAGCAACTGTGATTCCATGGAGTCCCGAGGTCATACGGACCAAAGTCTGCCCCAGGTCGCTACCACAGGCAGCCGCTGCTCCTGTAGACTAGAGAGAGGTTTGCTACCATGCGACTAGTTTGATACCAGGACGGTGATGGATTCTGGTACTATTTTACTCTTAGCTGAATTTCTTGTTGGAGACGCTGGACTCCTTTTTAGCCTGGGAGACCCTATTGATGGGATGAATCCCGCCGCTGTACATCGTAGCCTAGCACCCACGAACACCTCCCAGCCACGGTGAGGCTGTGTGTGAATCGTTGGAAGCACTTCATGAATATGAAATCTAATTTAAGTTTCCAGGAAATGACGTCGAATTTAAATTTGTCTTTTTAAGATGGTGTATCGAAGATCAGAATTAAATTTATTAGTCGAAGGGAAAACCATTAGAATCTATACATTTTTATTAAGAAGAAACAAATCTACTTGGAGCGATGGTTTGAAAATCTGGTTTTCTGGACACCATGAAGTGAATGAAAGCAGCATTGTCTTCGATTTCGTTCCTGAAGCATTTCTGGCACAAAAAGTTACCGAGATGGTTTAAGATGTTTCAGTCAATAGGGGAGAGGAGAGATCTGGTGAGTATGGTGGATCGGACAGTTTCGCACCGCAGCTCGTTCAACTTTTGCAGTGTCACTTGCACGACAGATCACCTCGTGTTATCGTGCAGGATTCTTCTCTATCTGCTAATCAATCAATGGACATAGCCTGTAACAATTGGTCAGTAGAATGGAGATCTTCGAATAAATCTTCGGCACCAGTTAATCGTCAACTCGAAGTAGGATGCTCGACTTTCCACGAATTCGTCACGCCGGACTTTCTGCTGTTGCCACATATCCCAAACATAAACTTAGGTACTTAAACTTTAATAACAATAATAATAATAATGTCAGAACAACGACAGCGAGTCCCAGTACTGGAAAATATGCGACAACATAATGGTAGCGAGAAGTGCAATACACCATCACTGCGATAGGCTGCTGGAGTAAAATGACGTTCAACTGTGATATCCAGTACAACAGTAGTCCATAGGATGGGACAAGTTGTAACGGAAGCGCGAGATTATGATAACAATGCGATGAGGTTAACCTGTGTACAAACAGCGCAAATACTAAGGTTGTAACTATGGAGGATGCTCTAGGAAGGAAGGTGCTGCGCTAGCAATGAGGAAGAGGACTCAATTGAGATAAAAGTATTAAACAGGGCAAATCACACATCACACAGATACATCAGCGGCTATCGATGGATTCAGATGCCTCGGAATGGCCACCTCACCTGTACCAACTGTCGTTCCATTCTAAGTCGAGTGACTCTGGCGGAGCCAAGTCTTCCAGTTTTCCCATTCGCGTGCAAGATTAGCCCAGCGGGCTCTCCTCGCTCCAGGGACTCGTTGAGCATCATACCTTTCTCTCAGGGTTATCGTAAGGAACTCTGACCATCAAGTCGATGGTATTTTTGCAATATCTCGAGGAATCCGTTCACTAACGGACTAACGGCTCTTGTATATCGGTTGTCGTGCACATACATTATGTGACCGGCCAACCTTATCTTCGACAGTTTGGCGTATACAACGGCGTCTTTGACTTTTGATCGTTGACGTTGATCGGAGCTTCGGATCCCTTCCCTTACTTGCGTGACACGTGAAACACCTAGCACCGTCCTTTTGACTTGGCGGTCAATAACGCTGAGCGATCTTTATTCCTGCTTACGCAGCGACCCAGTTTCTGATGCATACGTTAAGGCAGGAAACATCGTGCAGTAGAAAAGGTGGGCATGGAGTCTGGTGTTCTTTGTTCTGTTTATTACATCCTCATGTTTTTGAAAGCTCTCTAAGCCACTCGTTTCTTCTGCTCGGAGCATTCGGACGTTCTGAAAGGTTGCGGTAATTATTTTTGGTGGTGTGGTATAACATAAGGGCGTGTGTGGAGCAGTGATTGGAGGCGCCACCGCGACACACACGGAATCGATCCTGTCGCCCATGGCTCACCAAGCCTTCTATTCATCCGGGGTCGGCGAATGGTACCAGGCTTGTCTGGGAAGATAGTAGCACTGACTCGATACATCGGTAAACCACCGCGAGTCATTGTATGCATTCAATCACATCCAATTCATATTTAATGAAGTCGAATAAATGGCGTATCCCTCAGGGATTGGTCAACGCCAAGAGCATTTAGCTTTACGGTATTACCTTGCTAGGTCTCTCTTTTGACCTCGATGTGTAGTATATCGTTGTAGAATGGTGATATTTCGGTTGCGAAATTTTTATGTACCGCACGAATAATCTTCATATAGTGAATAGGGACGCCTTGGCTGTCCAATGCTTTCATGACTGTTCCTATCTCAACTGAGTCAAAAGCTTTCTTTTAATCCTTGAGAGTGAGACAGGGCGGTCTCTTGTACTCTCCCGGCACTTCACTGGGTCTTGTTATCGTGTGCGAAAGCAGGCGTTCAGCACGATGGACCACTTCCATTGAGAAGGAACCTTATATTCTGGTAGGCAACGCGTGAAGAGCCGAGCTAGTGTGTTTACGAGGACTGCCGGAGGGTTCTTCAAGTGTTCAGATCTTGCCATGGTTGGATTTGGAATTGTACGGTTTTTTAGCCACGAAACAGCATATCTGATTTCGGAAGGAAGAATGGTTGCTTTGACATATCTATCTTGTTTTATTTCATATGAGAACAGGAGGTCGTTGCTATTAAAGAGAATCGAGTAGTAATCGTAAATGATTTTTTCTATTACCTTTCTGGACGCATCACCTGTTTCGGTTGTTGGGCGTCGGAGTGCAATTATCTTGGTTCTGTAATTGGCGAAGCTTCGGTGGGTTTTGCGAAGGCTTTTCCCAGCCCCTGCAGCTGCGACTATCACTGCTGCTTTTTTCTCTTTAAGATCGTCTTTTATCGCCTGTCTGCACTGTTTCAAAATACGAACGTGTGTTGGAAGTTGCCTGTAGCTCGTGCTGTTTCCTGTTAGCGCATTAACTCGAGTGTTTTAGCGACAGACGTTTCTTGGCGACTCTCAATTACTCAGCTTTCATTGCGCTAACGTGAAAATGTTGAATGAGCTGATCGCATTCCTCGTCGATGTTATCGCAAACTGCATCTTTCCAACCGTCTTCTAATGAATTGAATGAGTACCAGTTTACGGTGATTCTGGGGCTTCGGTTTTTGAATTTAGCGACTTTTCTCCTTTCCGCGAGAAATAGAATCTTGCACGAAGGAGGCGGTGGCCTGATCCCGTGTAGAATTTTGGGACAACAGCGACATCGGGAAGGCAAAAACCTATTTAGTATGATGTGGTCTATTTCGTTATGGTATTCTCCACTGGGAGACTCCCACGTCCAGCGTTGAGGGTGCGGCTTCTGGAATTGCGAGTTATCATGGATGGTCTTAGTCGCCATGATAAACTCAGATAGTCGCTCACCCTGTTCGTTCCATTCTAATCCATGGGTCCCAATGTGAAGTTCTCCAGATGTTCTTCCTGCTCCAATCTTGGTTAAAATCTCCAATGATGACTTTGACGAATGTATGGTCTTCTCTGTAGAACATCCCCAAATCCGTGTAGAACGCTTCGACTTCCTCTTCGTCATAGTTTGATGTTGGCGTGTAAACGAGGAAGATTGCCTAAGCCGGCATTGATCCACATCTTTTTCATTGTAAACGTCCGATTCGAGTTGTAAGCTGTTCGAATGAATCGATGTTCATGGACAAACTCGTGTTGACGAGAATGCCGACGTTGCCGACTCCATTACTGCCGCATGTTTCGAAGTGATGTGGCAATAGTTACCTTTGTAGTGTGCTTACAGAGTGCGAAGAAGTGGAAATGTCACTCATATGAGCGTGACTATTTCCTACTCATACTGCAGGTGTGAGCTTACAAGCACAGTTATGGTTGCTGTGAGGCGAAATCGATGCCAGTAGAAAATAACGACAAATACTATGACGAATTTGGTGCTTTGGATGCGAGGATAGACCTTGTTAGCAGTAAACTTAGCTAGTATGGAAAACATACAGTAATACAGAAAATAGTAACTAATAATAATAATTCGGGAAATAATCTTAACCGTTTTATTTACTGCCTACTCTTTTCCATGGCAGGATAAGTTGCGAAATATAACTTCCCTCAATCCCACCAACGGGTGACTTGTTGATGGCAAAGATCGATAGAACTAGCTGAGAGACAGGCGAAACGAAGGACCCACGTGGTGTGGTGGTGAACGCGTTACTCCCCGGAAAGGACAATGACGCGTTCGTTCCCCATCGCAGACACCTGCGGTCCGGAGTTTTGCAAATATCTCAGCCTAATTGAAGTTATTCGGGGAGTAGTTACTATACAGCCGTTGAAGTTCTTGGTATACATTTTGCATTCAAAAAAGAAAGACTACTTCCAAAATATATACAGGGAAGATGAAAATACAAATCCGACATTAATCTGTTAAGGACCTATTATACAGAGTCATGGTTCTCCAGGATTTTCTTGTTTGGTTGCGTTTATGTATACCTCTTATCAATGCGGTGATAGTGGGCTTCGAAACGGCTAGACGTTAAGCTGAATGAGATCATTTTTCATATCGCAAACGTGCCGAGGAGTCGTCACATCATTGTCGGTAAGCCATCGATTGCAGTAACATTACCATTAGTGATCATCGCATACTATTTTAAGGATGTCCTCTCATTCTTCCCAACGAAATGCTAGTAACATATGGTCTTCGTCACGGCGCTTGGTTATTACCAACAACGATCCACACATTGTCAGCGGTGGGCCATTATATCGTGGTAACGAACAACCGCCTGCTGCCATCTTCACCTCACCGTATTCTCCTAAAGGTAGCGGTTTGCCAAGTACACGTGCTGGATTCACATCTGGGAGAAGCTACGCCAACAGCACGTATTTCTCGAGAAACTCCATTGCTCCACAGCGTGGAGGTGAGCATTTTAGTTATTTGTGTACAGGCGTAAACTCTAGGTCCACAGTTGGGTTGAGGCCGTTTAAATTTCCTATTTTACTCCTACAAAAACACAGTAGAGTTTAGTTTTAAGCTCAAAGAACAAACTTCAAACGTATTCGTACTGTGACATTTTCAGTAGGGGAAGTTTACTTTCAAAATCATACGTGGAGGCAAATCGTCCGACATGTATTGATGCTAATTCATTTGCCTTCCGATCGTTCACACAGCCACACAAGGGCTTTCCTCCTGCATTTTTTTGTAGGAAATCGGCAACCTATAGAGCTCCTGTCTGGGCCCAGTAAAATATAAAAAGGAGTTTTCAGACGAGTTTGCTTCCCGACCCACACTAACTGTTGTTGCTTAGGAGTAGAAAATGCTGTACAAAAACTGCGAGAGTATCACAAATCAGGAGTGTACTAAGATGTGTTCTCGTCCACCGGCGATTACTGGCGTTTTGTATTGGCTGGTAGCAAGCATAAAGGCTGTTTCTACTGAGAAGCTCACCTTTGATTCGTATGTGGGGACAGATCAGCTGGCTAAACTCTGTTTCACTTTATACCAGTTCATGTTTTGTTCGTACATCTAGTCATCTTATTGTAATCTACTTTCAAAACGATCGCTCAATTATACATCTACCAGTGGAGAAGAAATCACTAAGATTTCATGGATGGAATGAAAAGGCACTCTATGAAAGTGCACGAGATCTGGCTCTTCAAGACTTGAATCAATACGCTTTAATGAGACTGAACAAACGGCTATGGAAGCTTCAAGACGTGGTTCGAATTTATCTCCAGACCAGCAGCTTACTCTATGAAAGGTTATCAATGTAGATCTAGTTAGCTGCAGAATAACGGCGTGAATAATGTTCACCATAGTTTGTTGTTTCAACGAACGTACGGTTGACCTGGTGCTCTCTTTGCTTCTCTGATGTTTGACATGTTATATTTAAAATTGGTGCGTTGCAAGCCTTTTGGAAGAAACGAAGCTGTTACCTTATAAAATCGACCATAACATTTTCTGTGGAACAAAGTTTACCATGGGCTCCAGTGGTTGCTTTTGTTTACTTATAGTTACATTTATTGTGCTTCTTTATGAAAAACTTTGATGATTATCAAATATAGTTTCTTATTCAGGTGCCAATTTTAACGCCTGGAGAGGTGGCTCGACTACAGCATCGAATCGTAACGGTATTCCAGTATTTCCTACTGCCTGCTACCGCGGTGTGAATGTCAGCCAAAGCCGTGGAGGTTTTCTAGCAAGAAATGCTACTTATACAATTTTGGCAGGGGATCGATCCCAGCAGCCTGACACAAATGTTCCGAAGAATTTCCCAATGAGCCAGTCCATGCCGAATTCCGCACAGTTCATTGATAATATGATGCCAGTGTCGCCAGCGTATCAGTTTCAGATGAGACGAATGACACAAGTTGTTCAGCCTGTGGTTGCACGTCGTAGTTTGCGACTCCCTACACCGACTCCGATTTTGCTCTCTAAGAATAGGCCAATTGGTGTTGAAATTCGGAAGAGAAACTGTGATGCTTCTGGGACCACCGAGAAGGCGGTTCATTCATCTAAAGATGCTGACGATAATGTTGTTTCTGAAGTAAATTGTGTCGAGACTGACGATGACGACGAGGAAGGGAGGACATCGCCAGATGTGTTATCGGCGTCGATGCGTAGTAATGAAGACACTTGGGATTTCTGGGATCGTGTATACAGTGATCCAGAATTGAGGCAAAGCATGCTAGAGCAGCAAGTATGTTCCGATTTTTTAAGGAAGAAAAAATAGTAGCACAATAGCCCACGACGACTGATAGCGAAAGCCAAAATTGCTTTGACGTGATGTCAGTTGTAAGCGAAAATGGGACATTTCTTCGAGCAGAACCATATGAAATTAGCAAGTTATTTGCTTAAAAAGGCTTCATTTGATTCCAATCTCTGATTTCAATGGGTTTACGATCGCAACCTAGCGAATTCAGAAGACCGACTTTATATGAACCTCGGCATAAGGAAAAGGATAAAGGATAAAGCTCTCGGCGTTGATCAATCCCTAAGGGATGCGCCATGCATTCGACTTCATTAAGTATCGTTAGAGGTGATTGAATGCATATCTGGCCTTTACAATGCCTCGCGGTGGCCTGCCGATGTATCGAGCCAATGCTGCTATCCTCTCAGACCTATTCTTCTCGGCATAAGTAGTTGATATATTTATTTATATGATCTTATGAACTGATCTTGTTGAACTGATGCAAGGTTGGTGCAAGTTTCCGTTGTTGTTATCATTGCTGTTGGTGTTGTTGGTCGATGGCTGACGTTACGGTGATTTCGCCTTCCTCAGAGCCGTGCTGTTGGCAAGCGGGCCTCAACAACATCAACAACAACGACAACGACGACAAGAGCAAACAACAACGGCAAAGTTATTGATCATGTGACTCAAGCGTTCACTCTCTATTAGAACACTCCTTCGCTTTTAGTGCTAGACCTACCCAGTCATCTCATCTCGTTTGAATAGCTCGAAGATTATCGCACTCATCATACTCGCCCTTTATTTTCAGTGTTTGTAAGTTTGGCTAGCTTGTAAGGTTCCGCTGTATTTTGCCCGAGCTACACTCGCGAGTAGCTTGTTGAGCTTTTTAGAGTAAACGTAGGACTTTCTTGTTGGAGACGACGCGCAGTCGCTTTCCATACGCTTCGAAGTCACTTGATTGCATTCTTTTGAGTGAAGTAACTTGTAGGATACAGTTCGGATCTTGCATAGCTACACTTTTTCATGTATGAATGATGGTGGAAGAATTTAATCTGGCGCTGACAAACCCATGTTTCACTCCCATTTTAGGAGTATGACCACTTTTAGTCCACATTTCACGTTCATTGTTAAACTGAGGCTCCACCTCTTATGGCGTTCTTGAATTATCACTCCTGATCCTTCATAAGATGAAGATTCGTTAGAGAATATGCATGGAAATGTCTAGCTTATACATGATAAAAATGGATGGGTTATTTTCACTGGGGACGTCGCCTAGGGTTATGGAGTGTCAGAACAAATGGATGTGCCAGATATGGCTTTCCAAAATCGAGGTGCTTCTTATTAAGATTTGACAGTCTGTTGGTAGTAATCTCGGAAGGGATAAGGATCGCTATTCCGTATCCTATGATTATCACCTCCCAATAAGTGGAAGGTATTGCCATCATTAGGGCACATTCATCTCCCTCTCTTCTCATGGAGATTGTAGATATTTATATCTAAGTAGTTTTAAGGAATTTGCAATAGAGTGATTCAAACGCATTTCGGAAACGCCTGCTTATATTCTTGCCATAATTGTTTACTGGCTTCTCGTAGTTCAAAAATACAAGCAGTGCCTTAGTTTTCGGCGAGATTGCTTTAAGTTCCTTAAATAGAATTCCTCTCAACATCACTGCAGTCGGGGTACACCATGTGCCTGGCTGATTTTGAATTCGACATCTTGACTGGATAAAATGTCTCTGATCTTCGCTCATCAATATAAGTTGATGTCAGGTGGTAAGACACATTGTTATATTTACTTCCACACTTGAACAGCCCGTCTTAGCGGATGGTGCGAACCGGTGAAGGGTTCAAACCTCGTTAAACAAATGATACTGCGAGTACAGCTGACTACCTTTGTTTAGAAACATGTCACCCATTGTTTTCGTTGCCGTCTCAGGGAATGTTTGCATCGTCACGGAGCCCACTTTACAGTTGTTTTCTCCATATGTGGTTCGTTCTTCTTATTATGTGACCGGCCCATCTATGTTTCTGTATGGATCTGAAATGCCCTAGGTCTTGAAGACAGGGCAGATTTCGAAGATCTAAGCTTTGGATTCTGTGATAGTATCAATTTTGTTAATCATCATATTACAGAAAAGACTGTTGAATCGAAAGGGTTAGCACGAAGTTTTGGGTCCGTTAGTTGGCCGGTAGCTTCTTTGAGACGTCCGAATGCAGCCCATGCTGCTGTCTGTCTTCTTTTCAACTCCTCCTTTATGCCATTCTCCGTATTCCTTGAGTACCCAAGAAGCACTTATGAGGTGGCCTCTGAAGACATACAGCCATCAATTTCGATATGTTCACCTTGGAAGCATGGATCTTCTTAATCTATTTCTACAGTATTATACTCTGAATTTCGTAACATCAGAAAATTGCGTCCTGAATCTACCCGTAGTTTATGCTTAATGCCTTTCTTTATTTTCAAGACCAACTTCCTGTTAACCTTGGCATTGATCAAATAATTCACTGTGTTCTTTATGAACAAACAAAAGGTTGTTGCTTTACTCTTTGTTCACAGGAAAGCTTACCTTTCAGTAGATTTCGCCTTCTTCAGAGTCTGGAAAGGTCAAGTTGACTACAATCTACCAACCCAAACCCCTGCACAACCAGAATAAAGTGAACACGAAACCAAGACTGTAAATCGCATTGGTAACAAAATAGCTTCTTCGCACATTCACCACTTTCTATGAGTCTTCCTTCCACTGCGTGTTTCACATGGAGAACAACCGCACAGAGTTCACATTGAAGATGTGGCTTTCTCACATTAAAGTATCAGTCAGAGATAACGTGTGGGATCACTTGTGATAACGAGGCATTCCTTCGTGCGGTTCATTTCTGGATTCTTGGAATTCACTCGGAATGGTTCAAAAATTTTGCGTACTGAAATTTTCAATTCCTGTACGAGGATAGGAACCTCTATTTAAGATTCCTTCTCGCTATCTCTCTTCGTCCCATGCTCGTATAGTGGAGTAACCTGGTTTAACCTGGTTAACCTGGTTTTGGTTTAACTATAGTGTTACCAACTAGGTGTTCTTTTAGACGGATGCACAGTGGTCTACCGTTTCACCAATGTGTTCGTCCTTGGACGCTTTACAAGAGATCAGATAAGCAGCACCCGAACTCATGCAATCGTGGTCTCTAGCGTTAGAACATATTACACAATTTTGTGCTGTGCATAGATGGTCATACAAGCAGTTTCTAACTAGCCAGCGTCTTAGAGTACTCGGTGGTATTTGATTCACTGTCGCTGAACTCTCTAGGCCGACTCTTTTAAGGAACGTTTTGTAGCTGCACTTCTTTCATTGGCGACAAAAGACGGGATAAACGGATACAGAGTACAGTGGCGAAACAGGTAGACCATTCTGCGTCCGTATTAAAGAATACCTAATCAGCAGATATTTATTTATCAATTTACATGATCCGTTCACACAATCTACTTTACGGATCCAAGCACTTTTCGCGTTTGATTCGTCTTCCTCGCGCTCATCGTCTACAGTGGCCTTCGAACATTCCGAGTATTGTTTCAGCTGGTGCTTGAGAATTTTGTCTTTTTCATGAATGTCGTAGAACGCTCATCGAGTCGATTCTCCTTCCCGATCCTTGAGATAGTCAAGCTAAAGGGCTCCACCACATGGATTAGATGAGAGCGCTGAGGAGGTGATTGGATGAACACCTTTGCTTTTTCATCAACGACATCACTGACTGCTACTCTGTTTTCGCCTCTAGTCGGCAAACGTAAAGTTAAATCAAATATTCCACTAGACGCATATAGGAAACAGAGACACAACGGGGAATATTTTGAAATAAAAGTTGCCATCCTCGTCCAGCAATCGAAAACATCGGAGCACAAAAGTTTGTGTTCCGGATAAATTCCAAGGATCTGAAAACGAACTGCACAGAGGATTGCCTTGTAACCACGCATGGTCTCACAGAATGCTATTATAATGTGAGACAGGCAAAGTACGCTTCCATGTGAACTACTCGGTGGAAGACTCAGAGCAAGTAGTAAGTGTACGATGAAGCTATTTTGTTTTCAGTGGGATTGAAATCTTGGTCCCACTTTTTCCCCGTTTTGGTTATGGAGGGGTTTCGCTAAGTACATTGCAGTCAACGTGACTTTTCTAGGCTCTGAAGAAAGCGAAATACACAGAATCTCCAGTGTTTTCGTAAACAAAGAGTAAAGTAACAACTTTCCTTTTGGCACAAAGCGTATTAATACTTCGAAACCGACTTTCGTTGAACCTCGGTGTGCATAATCAATATGTATTCTTTCTTTGATGAGCTTACACGAGGTTGATAAAAATATTTATTACCGGCTAACGTTTCGACGTCTTCGTCTTCATCAGAGCCGATGATCCGAGTCGATGGTCCACGCTTGTTATTCGTCTCGATGTGGCGGCTTCGCCTTCGTGTCGAGTCAGGTCTTCCTCAGCGGTCCGTCTCCTCGAATGAGGCACACTCATTCAGTGATGCCCTTTTATACACGATGTAAGCTCATCAAAGAAAGAATACTTTCCTTTTGCTCATCAGTAGTACTTTTCTTCATCTTTTATTGTTTACGCTTTTCTAAGTTATCACTTGGTGGTATCGATTTTGTTCGATAACGGTAACTGATATCGTTCTAGCAAGATTCATCAATGTCTGAAATTCTGCGCTCGGACGAACTCTGTAAAGCTCAAGTGGTGTTTCTGAACGTTCCACGCTTGGCGTACGGTAAATATCGCCTTTTTTTTTTTGCAAAATTTCCAATAAACTACTTCTATTCATTAATACAAATGAAGGTAGGCCTGTTGAAGATAGTTTTGATAAGCAGTCTATTGTTGACGATTAATTCATCTCTTTTCAACAAATGGGCGCGTGTGGCGCAGTGGTTGGAGGCGCCACTGCGACACGCACGTGCAATCGATTCCTGCGCCCATGGTCCACCAAGCCTTCCATCCCTCCAGGGTCGGAAAATCGGTACCAGACTTGCCTGGTGGATAGCAGCACTGACTCGATACATCGGGAGGCCACCGTGGGTCATTGTAAAGGCCAGATATGCATTAAATCATCTCCAACGATACTTAATGAAGTCGAATGCATGGCGCATCCTTCAGGGATTGATCAACGCCGACAGCTTTATCCTTTATCCTTTTATCCTTTTCAACAAATAAGAGATGATGTGTATTCACACGTGGTGCTTCGAGTGGACGATGTGATCGAATGCAATGCGTTTCTTTTCCGGTGAATTATTTTGTTTTTATCCTTTTCAACAAATAAGAGATGATGTGTATTCTATACAATCACACGTGGTGCTTCGAGTGGACGATGTGATCGAATGCAATGCGTCAGGCCACACGCGAGTCATTGTAAAGGCCAGATATGCATTAAATCATCTCCAACTATACTTAATGAAGTCGAATGCATGGCGCATCCTTCAGGGATTGATCAACGCCGACAGCTTTATCCTTTATCCTTTTATCCTTTTCAACAAATAAGAGATGATGTGTATTCACACGTGGTGCTTCGAGTGGACGATGTGATCGAATGCAATGCGTTTCTTTTCCGGTGAATTATTTTGTCACACAGAACATGCTGCATTAAAGCTTGTTAATAGCTAAGACATAATATTCGAAGGCTAATCATATCTGCTGGTCAACTGTTACTACGCCTAATTAGTTATTAGCAATACCATCATGAGTCACAAGTGACTCACGCCACTCATTCTGCTACCCGAAAATGAATGCGTCTCTTCTGTTGTATTTCTCACTCCGTGATTTTGTTATTATAGGCATTGTTTTGGCACAACAGTGAGTGCGGAGCAGTGATTAGATGTGCAATGCACATGAGGTCGCATGTTTGATTCAGCGCTCTATGTTCACCAAGCCTTCACCCTTTCTGGATGAGTAGATTGCTACGAGACTTATTTGGGAGGATAGCTGCACTGATGTCGTACGTCCGTAGGCCGCTGCAAAGTCATTATATCAGCCAAAGATGCATTCCACCACTTCCAAGGTGCTATGGATGGAATTTAATCATGGTGCTCAGAGACTGATAAACGCTGGACGCTTTGTTCCTTATTAGTGGCTGCAGTGTTTCTTATATTCATCAAGTTCTTCTATACATCTGACCACGTTTTCGAAACCTATTTGTGGTAAAAGAATTCGTAGATCACCCAGAAATGGTGCTGTCGGCTTTTTGGTAATCGGTATCGCAGCGTAGGTTTACACATATGATAAAAAAGGATAAAGCTCTCGGCGTTGGTCAATCCCTTGGGGATGCGTCATGCATTCGACTCCATTAAGTATCGTTGGAGGTGATTGAATGCATATCTGGCCTTTACGATGACTCGCGGTGGCCTACCGATGTATCGAGCCACTGCTGCTATCCTCCCAAGCAAATCTTGTACCAATTTACTGACCCCGGAGGGAAGGAACGCTTTGTGAGCCGCGAGCTCTGGGATCGACTCCACGTGTGGGGCACAGTGCGGCCCCCAACCACTGTGCCACACGCGCCTGTTCACATATATCCAATCCAGAAAATCATTCGTCATGTATATAAGAAATGCTAGATCAATAGTTTCACAAGGTAACGGTCTGAGCTAACAGGCAGTTTTCTTGAAGCCACTCAAAGCTGTGAAATCCTTCTGTTCTTTTTCTGTGATTTATCGCGATTGAACACTTGTTTTAGATGCTATGTAAAGTACTCGATGCCTTGTCAAATTGTTATCATTCTTTCTTGTCCCAATCGCTCTACTCTTAGCGCTCTTCCTTATCCTCTCCTTCGATCGGTTTTGATGTCGCGTTATCCGCTTATCCAATGAGTGTGATTGGTATGCAAAGAAAATCAAATTCAGAAATTTCAACTTTTAAAACAAACTTATTTGGCCATCACAGTGATAAGGACTTGTAATGCTCTCAAACATCTAGTGTTTGGAAGAGCACTGATGCGCTGTGTATCGCTTTCGCGATAACTTCATACCACAGTGATGCTGAGATATTTGCAATACATGGGCCTCAGATCAGATTCAAACCCGCGATTACCCTTTCCGGGTGCTCACGTGCTACCCAATGCACCACCGACTTTCTTGCTTTGGCTTTCTCTCTGCTATCTTTTTACCCTAACGATGCTACTAGCAATCATTCATCAACCGGAGCTTGCGGTGGGCTACTCAGACAAGTTTATTACTGAACATCGATGGATGGAGGGCTTTGTTATGTCGGGAACGGTATAGAACAAATGACCAAGAGTGTGTTGTAAGGCAGATCTAACCACTACTCTACATGTGTCTCACTGCATTAAACAAAAATGAAAAGGACGAGATACCTTTATAAAATCCATCATCACGCATATATTGTGTCAGATAGTAATAACCTGAAAACTATCAAACCATAAGTGCCCATGAAGATGCCTCATTCTTGAATTTCGATGTGGTACTGAAGGTATGGAGAACGATTCTTTTGCACGAAGCCGTTTGTTTTGTGGCGGCTTCGTAGGAAGGATAAAGCTCTCGGCGTTGATCAATCCCTGAGGGATGCGCCATACATTCGACTTCATTAACCATCGTGTGGAAGTGATTGAATGCATATCTGGTCTTTACAATGACTCACAGTAGCCTACCGGTGTATCGACCCAATGCTGTTATTCTCGCAGACAAGTCTAGTAGCAATTTGCCGAGCTCGGAGGAATGGAAGGCTTGGCGAGCCATGAGCGTGGGGATCGATTTCAAGTGTGAGTCGCAGTGACCCCTCCAACCACTGCGCTACACGCGCCCTGCTTCGTAGAATTATAAATTCCTCGTCTAAAAATGTATAAATGCTCAGATTAACGGATAGTTTTTCTTGAAGAGAAAACAGCGTTCTCTACAGGACAACAACATATCGTTCGCAGTTTGATTCATCGAGAGATCAATTCAAACCTACCGATATTGGACATTCATGTCACGTATAGAAAATGGTTCGTGGTTATTTTCATCGTTTTCAATCAAGTTATTTTCATTTTTAGCTGGAGTGTAACGACAACGAACTTAGCAGTACCTTACCGTAACACTTTTTTTAAGATACAATATATCTTAATTGTTTTATTTACTGCCTACTATTTTTAATGGTAGGTTATAATGCGAAATATAACTACAACAATGCTGAGATATCTACAAAACTCTGGACCGCAGGTGTCTATGGTGGGGAACGAACGCGCTATTGTCCTTTCCGGGGAGTAACGCGTTCACCACCACACCATTCGGGGGGTCCTTCGTTTCGTTGATAGCAGAGATCGATAGAACTAGCTGGGAGACAGGCGAAGCGAAGGACCCGCATGGTGTGGTGGTGAACGCGTTACTCCCCCTAAAGGTCAATAGCGCGTTCGTTCCACACCATAGACACATGCGGTCCAGAGTTTTGCAAATATCTCGGTATCGTTGTAGTTATACAAGATATCATTAAGGACTACTGAACACATGAACCCTTCTGGCAGGTGCCTTTCTGTGCTATCCTCTTGATATCCAATTCACAGTTCATATCTCTCTCTGCACGACAGCGAGCTATCGGAACGTCTCTTTAGATGTAGAATTTGCAAGCTCACGTTATTCAGTATGCCGTTCTCAAGAAATGCGATGAATAGTTTTGGCTAAATGGTGGCAGCTTGTAGAACTGATCTGTTCACATCGATGGTAGAGAACGTCATTGTATAATGCTGAAACGTGCACAGTGGTTACAACATTTTTTAAGCCTCGTTTTTGTACCAAAACACGCTTACTAGGTTTGCTTTGGGTACTCTACTTGGGGAGTGGCAAAGTGTGAAATAATAGACTTTTGCACTTGGGAGGAGGAAACTGTCGCGATGACATGGTCATTTTCTTCGATGTGCTCCACCCACTGACTTCAATGCACGTGACTATTGAGGAAGTCGGATTAGAAGACGGAACAGGTGTCAGCGGTGGGGAACGAACGCGCTATTGTCCTTTCCGGGGAGTAAGGTGTTCACCACCACACCATGCAGGTTCTTCGTTTCGCCTGTCTCTCAGCTAGCTCTATCGATCACTGCCATCAGCAATCACTCGTCAACGCGATTGAGAAACAGGTGAAACGAAGGACCCGCATGGTGTGGTGGTGAACGCGTTACTCCCCGGAAAGGACAACAACACGTTCGTTCCCCACCGCTGACACCTGCGGTCGGGAGTTTTGCAAATATCTCAGCATCGTTGAGGTTATCAACATCACCGTTCATACTTTGCGCGCTTACCTCTATAAAGAATTAGTCGAGGAATGTGCTAGCACGTGTTGCTACCCACGAAGCAAAGAACTGCCCGACGATGGCAAGAGGCGGTTCTCGCTGTAGCACGAGACTAAGACTAGAGACTAAGTAGTATCTAATTACTGGAATCTTCAAGTTTTCCAACAATAAACATTGCAGTTTAGGAGAATTGACTAACTTTGTTACGGAGTGTTGAATAATTTCCTCTCTAGTTTCATGTACAGTATGTACAGGGTATAATCCCTTTGTCTCGGCTTGTTCGTAATCCAAAATCTTCTTTTTCTGCATCATCTAATTCTCGGTGGAATCTTTCCCTGGAATTAGATCCTACCATATATCCGTTTTAAATTTATCAGGCCCACCTTAAATTGATCACCTCGCAAGGGTTTAGTTTTTTCCAGCTGTTGGTATCGTCTTGCTACCGCATCGAAGACACCATGTATGTGTAGTGACCGTGACCAGTGTACGAAATATTGTAGTTATCGATCCGCAACAAATTGTAGTGGTTCGGTTGTTGAGTACTAAGACAGACTGAGAAGTTAGTAGTTAGTGGAATAGTCGATGATGTGTGAGTTATACTGCTTTACTCTTCAAAGTGAATCTATGTCGCAACATCGATTAACTGAAAGTTTTGTGGGGTGAGCAGGTGCTACCCTTAAGTTTTTGAAGAGATGTGTGGTTGCCATCAAGTGGGGATTACAGTGATAAAATACTGTATTAGAGTTCTTAAGCTTGTCTCATAAAACGATGACGTCACTTTCTGAATACGTATTTTGAAGAGTAATTTACTCATTTTTTTGTCATGACTATCTGCCTGCTGCTCTCACATGCCTGCTCCTGTCAAGTGAATCTGGTGGATCGAGTGGATTGTTGTTTTGATAGCATGTGCCCCAAACCTGGGCAAAATTTAAACCTTTGGCCACGAAATCTGTAGTCTACGTGAAGAGTAGCACCGCAACAGATTCAGCAAAAACAACATGAGGACTAAGAAGTTACAATGCAATATGAAGCACAAGTGACATGTAGAAATACAAGTCAACTAAAATGGGTAGGGAGCAAGTGTTAACCAAGCGGAGATGAGCAGAAATGGCTGTTATCGATTTATAGATGCGAAAAATTGTAAACAAAACTGAGTAATTGGAAACATCCAATGAGACGCTGTTTCACCTGGCATACACCTTCAAAGTGTTGTGGGTAAGGTATTGAAAGGGGTCGAGCCATGTTGAAAGACTATATGTTAGTGAGCAGATTTTTTTTGTAGGCGATTGATGTGGTGCTCCCAACGGTTTACCGCCTCATCGTGGCTGGGAGGTGTTCCTGGGTGTCGGACTGTGATGTACAGCGGGAGATTCATCCCCTGGCAAGGTGTCTCAAGCCGAGGAGTCTGGCGTTTCCATCAGGAAGTCTAGCTAAGAGTAAACCAATACCAGGGTCCACCACCGTCTTGGTATCAATGTCACATGTTGGTAAATCTTCCTCTGATCCACCAGGGCTGCGATTGCTTGTGGTAGTAGAGACCTGGGGCAGACTTTGTCCATGATGAACTCGGGACTCCAAAGAACCATAATGGCTTAACCAGCAAATCTCCTAAAAGTGGAGGTTATACTGGGATCCGCACAACCAGTGTGGACTGGCCATTCAGGTATCAAGTTCAAGTAATTGATGTGGTGCACATGAGGATAGGGACCGAAAAGTGATGTTAGTAGGAAATCGCTGATAAATAGAAGTTTGACACAACTAGTGCACTTTAATGTCTGTTTAGGACTGTTCGTTTTTATCGATACGAAGACGCGATCGAGGTGTTACGACACTTCAATGGTTTTTCTTTCCGAAATCATAAGCTAGTGGTACGCGTGTATCAAAACAATGCAGGGGTAGAGTAAAGAATTCAGTTTTTTATTCACATCTCCGCTGTTCACAGTATTTTTGTTTCAGGTAGACAGTGAGTCGGTGTTAGAGGATGGGTCGCATCTAGAGAACGAGGAACTTCGTCTACGTCTGGTGGAATCAGGGGAACCTTTGCAGCGACTCGATAATGACTGTATATGGACCTTGACCGAATGGAACGACTTGATGGAATTCAAGAAGTAAGAGGATAAAATGTTGTCTCTTTTTTTATTTAGGTCCAAATATTAAAAAGCATAACCACAACGTTGCTGAGATATTTGTAAAACTCTGGACCACAGGTGTCTATGGTGGGGAACGAACGCGCTATTGTCCTTTCCGGGTAGTAACGCGCTCACCACCACACCATGCGGATCCTTCGTTTGGTTCGTCTCTCAGCTAGTTCTATCGATCTTTTTTGCCGTCAGCAGTCACCCGTCAACGGGATTGATCTGAGGAGCCCACAACGGCATTGAACCCAGTAGAGCTGAGGCTGTGGTTGTATTTCGCTTATAACCTGCCGTGGAAATTGTAGTAGGCATAAAATAAAAGCTAAAACATTAACAAGTACCTTTGATTTGGCTTCCCAGCGTCCTATATTTGTCAGGTGTCGAGTCACAGGAATAGGTGCTGTCGTAAAAGGCATAAAATAAAAGCTAAAACATTAACAAGTATCTTTGATTTGATTCCCAGCGTTCTATATTTGTCAGGTGTCGAGTCACAGGAATAGGTGCTGTCGTAAAGGAATCTTAATCATAAAGCAGCAAATCTTCACCGATTCACGAGACCTGTGTTTGTTGAACATACGTGGATGTGCCGTAAGACCACTATCTGGGAATTCGCTGGAAAACACGTTTAACGAGGATTCAGATTATTAATATGTATCAATGAAGAGAAAAACAACGGATCTCAAAGCCACCATCGAAGCTACACATGCGTCCGACTACGTCGATGTATGACGATTGCAAAGTACCGGAACAAATTTTTGGAACGCTGGTCTCCGCATGCTACGTAGGGACCAACCGTCTAAGAATTTGATGTTAATATTTGCAATGTTAATTCAATTTGATCCAAAATGGACTAACCAAAGCCTCAGCAAGTTGAAAGATGATATGGTTTGTCCAAAAGCGGTCTAATTACCATTCTTTTGAGCAGGACACTTCTTCTCTATTCATTGACTCCATAGGAAATCTCCATTGCGCATTTTACCCTCAGAAGTGATGGTTGCCAATTATGGTGCGAGTACAGCCATCCACTATTAAACTAGATTTATGAGTTGGACATAGCCAACATTCGCTTTTGTTGGTGCTACTTGTGAATGAGTGCCAGGAATGAGAAAAAAATTGATTTTGCATATTATTTAGGACACTCTTGTTTAAATTCTCTTTCAGAGATTTAGTCACTATTCTCAAAGGAAAACAAAAAGGCATGGTGTTAAGTGAGGCTTTGACCGAAGCATGCGTCACTCAACGAAGAGGTGTAGTCGCAGCGGCAGCGGAGCTATGGCCAACTGGACTCATTCGTTTATTTTCATCTGAGGTGCGGTCGAATCACGTTGCTCCCCATTCTGCTAACAGCTGTAGTTGCACTTCAAGTGAATCAAGTGAATAAAATATGACATAAAATGCACTATGTATATCATCTGTGTCACCTGTCCTACCGTTGATAACAGAGTGACTGAAGCGGGTGCCAATAATTCTTCCTTTTCCCTGTCGCGTGTAAGAGTAGGATAGCGGGTTCAGGTCGCTCTAAGGACTCGTTTAGCATCATATCTTTCTTCTAGGCCCTTCGTGAAGAAGTCTGACAATCGGGTCGGTGGTGTTCTTGGAGTTACATTTGACGTCCCAAGGAGTCACTAACGGCTCTTGTCCATCGATTGTCATTCATACGCATTGTGTGTCCGGCCCACCTTATCTTTGACTGTTTTGCGTATAGAACGGCATCTTTGATTTTCGATCGTTGACGTAGGTCGGAGCTTCGGATCCCATCCCTTAATTATGTGAAACGGGATACTCCTACCATCGTCTTTTTGACTGGGCATTCGATAACGCGGAATGGTCCTTTATTCTTTGTTCTGCTTACGCAGCGACCAGGTTTCTGACACTTATGTTAGGGCAGGAAGTGCCGTTGACTCGAAAAGGTGGACACGGAGTCGGGTGTTCTTTGTTCTCTTCACTACATCCTTGATGATCTTGAAAGCTCCCGAAGCCGCTCGTTTCCTTCTGCTCAGCTCTGGAGCTAAGTCGTTCATCATATTGATTTCTCGACCTAGATAGAAGTAACTGGAGCATTCGGAGATATTCATTCCGTTGAGCGTGAATGAGGCATGCGAAACCAATCCGTTCCTCGTGAACATCGTTTTTGTGAGATTTAGTCGAAGATCTATCTTTCCGCAGGCTTTATTAAAGTCGGCAAGCATACGTTCCGCTTGGCTAAGGTTTGGTGTTATAAGGACGATGTCATCAGCAAAGCGAAGATGATGCAACTGCCGGCCATCGATTTGCACTCCCATATTATCCCATTCCAATTAAATAATTTTGGCGAGATGGTATCGCTTTACCTAACTGCTCTTTTGACGTAGATGTCGTTAATATAGTCGTAGAATGTTGATATCTTGGTTGTGATTTTTTCACACAGCTCGCGAAGAATCTTTGCATAATGAGTAGGGACTACTTGGCTGTCGGCGACTTCCATTGCTATTTCAATATCAACTAAGTCAAAAGATTTCTTTAAATCGATGGAACTGAGATAAAGGGGTTTCTTGTACTCTTGCGATAATTCGTTTATGAGTCCTCTTATCGTGTGGATATGGTCCATCGTAATGAATCCTTCTCGAAATCCTCCTTGCTCATATAGCTGCCCTTCGTCCAGTGTTCCGTTTCTACTGAGTAGAACCTTTCATTTTAATAGGCAAAGTCTGAACAGCCGAGCCAGTGTGTTAACGGAGACTGACAGAAGGTTCTTGGGGTGCTCAGACAATATCCTGTTCGGACCTGGTGCTGTTCGAATTTTCACTGACTGAATAGCATGTTGGAATTCCTGAAGAAGGAATAGGTGGTTTGACATATCCTCCTTTATTTCATATGGGAGCATGAGGGCGTGGCTGTTGAAGAGAACCGAGGAGTAATCGTGAATGATTTTCTCCATTGCCATTCTGAAAATTGCAGCTGTTTGGGATAGGCGTCAGAGTGCAATCATCTTGTTTTGTAATAGGCGGAGCTTAGACGGCTTCTCCGAATACGTTTCCTAACCTTTGCAGTTTCGCCAATGATTGTTGCTCTTCTGTTTTTGAGGTCTTCTCTTATCGCCTGTCTGTATTGTTTTGCAAGTTCAGACGTGAGATGGCTGTTGCCTAGCAATCATCCGTCAATGGGATAGATCTACGGAGTCCAAATCGGCAATGAACCTAGTGAAGCTAGGGTTACACCTGCGGTTCGGAGTTTTGCAATTATCTTAGCATCGTTGCGTATGTTGAAAATTCTTTAACTTTTTTTTAATATATCTTCTATATTCGCAGGCATTAGACAAGAGTGGGTCAAGGAAGTGTAATTTTCTCAGAGATACACTGTATGAAACTACATTAATGTGAACGCAGTCCATGTGGATCTCAATCGTATCTTCGTTGGAATGTTATGGTACCATCGCCTTATCAATAGTTTTTATGATAGAAGATATCCTAAAAGCCACATGGCTATTAACTGCTTCACTGCTGGGTGAACCAACTCGTACGAAAACGTGTTTTTTGTAGATCTTTATGAGTTGAGAATACCCTTTTCCGCACAAGGTTGACAAGGCATACGTGTTGGGAAAGATGCTAACTGAATACAAAAAGTACGAGAAAAAACTACTTATAAGTGTTGAAAAATAAACGGTTTTAAAGAAAGTGCACTAAAATTAAAGCACACAATACACTAAGCCCATCCTAAGGCGCGTGTGGTGCAGTGGTTAGAGGCGCCACTGCGACACACATGTGGAATCGATCCCAGTGCCCATGGCTCACCAAGCCTTTCATCCTTCCGGGTTCGGCAAATTGGTACCAGACTTGCTTAGGCGGATAGCAGCACTGGCTCGATAGGTATAGGTAGGTCACCGCAAGTCATTGTGAAAGGTCAGACATGCCACTCACCTTCAACGATACTCAATGAAGTCGAATGCATGTCCTATCCCTCAGGAATTGATCAACGCCGAGAGCTTTACCCTTTATCCTTTATCCTAAGCCCATCCTACTTGTATACTGAAGTCAATTCATGAGGTCACGAATGTGGTCGTCTCGCATGGCCACAAAAAAATCGAAAGTATGATAACACATAATGTAACTCTCAGGACTGCCTTGCTAATGGAAATGGAAGTGTTCTCCATATTTCAGATAAAGACAATCGGTCGTTGTGTGTGCTTAGCTGGTCACGAAGACATGGCGGCACTTGTACGCCGAGCAGCTCAAGAGGTATGTTACTAGAATTGATTCTATTTGGTGCAGTACTCTCAGTGACAGTGTGAAAAGCGAATATTGCGACGGATAAAGAGGAAATACTGAATCCGCTGCGAACATTGACCACGATCAAGCCGTTCATCCTTCCGGACTGCGGGAACTGCTAGAAGACATAGCTGATATGAGCCCCTTCCTTTCAATCGACGAGGGAATACTCTGCACGACTATATAAGGACTCTAGGAACCGCGGACCTGGCGAGCATTCAGCAATATTCACAGCGAAGAAATGCTCAAACAGCAGCTGAACCCATAAGCAAACAGGTGGAAAATTTTCGTGGATGATGGATGCGAGGGAACAAGTTGAACGCAATAAGTGCTGGGATTCGCACAGTAAGTGCGAAGACGGATAATGTAAGAAAATACAAATTTCTATTTTTATTCTTGAGAAGGTTGTGTTATGGCTTTCACGCGAATGCTCGCAGTGAAATCATTCGAGGAAACATCACATCAATTCTTATGTGATGGCATATGATGGACAGTGTGGCCTTCTGGCGAGCACAAGCTTGTAGAGGCAAGAACGCGACCATTTTGAGAAATCCAATAGGAAATAGTATGATAATCTAATGATTCTCTGTATTCTTGTTGAGCAAACGAGCTGTGACTCTTTTATTTATTTCGGTGAAGCTAAAATAAATGAGAATTTGATGCTATTCGCAGCTTCAAAAAGGGAGTAAAGGTCGACATCTGAAGAGACTGTTCTGGCATAGTAGGTACCAGGAAGCGCGTGTGGCGCAGTGACGAGATTTGATCATCTTTCAGAGGTGGTCTCAGCCGTCGACTTCGTAGATGGGAACGCCTAGTGTGCGGAGTAGTAAGGCCGGAATTTTATTGGCTTACCCATTGTGATTCCCGAAAGTTTCGAGGTCAGCCTAGCTGAATCGTCATCACATCAGAGAGTTGCTGGTCTTTCCGGATCAAGAGGATGTTTGCCACCATGGGAATAGTTTGATACCAAGACGGTGGTTCTTTCCACTTTCCACCATTAATGCATAATACTAGTGATAAGTTTACTCTTAGCTGGATTTCCGGATGGAAACGTCACCATTAGGGTAAAGTACTGGCTGAAAGAAAGCAAGGGCCTCAGTGACGCATCGGATAACAGGAGAGCAACCGGAAAGGGTAATCGCAGGTTCGAATCCGAACTGCGGCCTGATTTTTTCATGTAGCTCAACATCATCAGTGCTTGCTTGTTCACGGTTCTGCATAATACTAGTGATAAGTTAATGTATTGCGTTTTTAAGCGAAAAATGTTAATTCATTCTAATTAAGTAAAGCATTTCACGTAATATTCTCTCAATCATAAAATCAAAAGCTCTTCAGGGTGCACCACGTCTAATATCCGATGCCTGGGAACCAATTCCACCGTCTGAAATTCGAACCGAACAGCATATGCTCAGTTATCTTGCAGCATTCTTGGGTCATTTTGGCCCACAACATACCGTAATCGACATTCCTCTAAGGCTTTTTTTGAAGTCGTTATCAGGTAGCTGGCCCACTACCGGTCCGTTACTAGCAGAATGGGCTACTAAGTACGTATTGTGCTACTTCATCGTACTCACAATTTAAAAAATAGCACGTGAAATCACAAAAAATAGATTGCTTCTATTAGCTGATCAATCAAGGAGGACTAGTAGCGTTGACCGACTATTTAGTAATTTATTACAATGGTTGTAGCATCATTCATGGACGATGTGAGTCATATATACCTCGTATATCGCCAAAATAGCCTACATTTTGAGGTTTAGACAAAAAAAACTCGTAATAAAATGAAACTTGGTAGAATTTATCAGATTTTTATGAACAGGGCACATAGATGTAGGACGCAAAATAGTCTCTTCGCTGTTTGTAGAAGCATTCATCTTTTGTAAAATCGATGTGTTCAGAAGATCACATCAGTTCATCGTTATATTTGAAGTGCTTTACCTTGTTTCAAGTATTCGACATCGTCGCATTTTAGTAGAAGCAGTGCAGGTGAGTATAACCTCGACAAATCTCCACCTCACCATTTAATTCGGCAATCATTATCTAAGAATTACGGTAGGTGAAACTATATGAACAAGTACTTAGTACATTTTCTATTGGTAAGTTGCATTCGTTAACGGCATATGCTACCTATGCGTATTGATTGTTATGTTCAGATAAATATGTTACTGAGCATTATTTTTGGGTTGTTTTAATTAACACGCGAGTTTGTAAGTGATATAGTGCAGCACAGGGCGTGTGTGGCGCAGTGGTTGGAGGCGCCACTGCGACACGCACGTGGAGTCGATCCGTGCGCTCATGGCCCACCAAGCCTTCCATCCCTCCGGGGTCGGGAAATTGGTACCGGCAAGCCGCTGAATTATCAGCGAGTTTATCAGCAATTTTAACCATCATAAGAGTGATTTTAAAGTTGTTCACAACCCTTACAGTAAAAAATTTAACTCAATTGACGTAAAAATGAAGACCTGTGTCATATATGACAGATTTCTAAACAAGATTTCTTGCAATCTGCCACAAAGCGCCACTTTCAAAAAGGTGTTTTTCATTCGATGGTGTTGCTTAACTTCCGTTCTTTTCAAGTGTTGACTTTTTCCCGGATTAGGATATGGATGAATTCCAGCTGGTTTTCTATGTATAATCCGATTTTTTCTTCACGAACAGCGTTCACGAACATCATGATGTTTTCATTACTGTTTGGTTTTCTATTCTTGACTCTTTTGCAAAGAAAGACGTAGAATAAAAGTTCCGATCTCTAACGTGTTTCTTCAAATTGTGACCAACAGAATACAATGTAACCGTGTGATTTATTGCATTTGCTGAAAAACAACAAAGAACAACGAGAAACGTAATTTAAAACAGGCAAAATATACAGCCAACACATTACTATAACCAAGATCAACGAGAAATAGACAATAAGTAACGAGAGAAGTCCGTTAAGACTTATCGAATCATGTCGTCTCCATACCTGCTTCGCGAAGAAGTTCTTGCATCATCTGCTTGATTGGGTTTCCAGGTTCCACTTTCTGTACCAACATTTCAAGAACATCAGAACGATCACTGAACACCTCTCTTGCCTACAACGATATTCGTCTAGAGACTTCACTATAGTTGAAGAGAATTTCTTGAACTCTGAGTGTAAACGGAAGTGAAACGCTGGTGACATTTTAGTTAATCATCGATGATTGGAACGAACGCCATTAAATCCTATATTCGTAAAAAGCACGAAGAAAAATTGTACTGGGGTTCTGCTTGATCAAAGACTTTTCCAGTAAAATCTTTGTAAAGAAGTTTTTACTATTTGATTGGTGCTTTTCTCGCTAGGCGGACATCTAGTGAGGTTCAGTCGCTAAAATCTCTTGTCCACTGGTTAATCTTAAAATGCAATACCAACGTACAAGGTTTTCGTTACCTTGATATACTTGATACTTAAATTTCCCGTCCTCACTGGTTTTGCGGGCCCAGCATAATCACCATTTTCGGAGATTTGCTGGTTAAGCCATAGTGGTTCCCTGGAATCCCAAGGTCATCCTAGCCAAAGTCTGCCCTATGTCCTCACCGCCACGAGCAGTCGCAGCTCTCGTGGATCACAGAGACGGAGATTTGCTACCATGCGACTTTCATACCAGGACGGTGGCGGATCCTGGCACCACCACGTGACTTTGATACCAGGACGGTGGCAGATCGTGGTATTGGTTTATTATTAACTACGCTTCCTGATGGAAACGCAGGACTCCTTCTCAGTTTGGGAGATCCTGCCGGAGGACGAATCCCCGCTGTACATCGCAGTCCGACAATCAGGAACACCTCCCAACCACGATGAGGCAGTAAACCGTTGGGAGCTTACCTTTATATATGC
>MQTX01000080.1:1197718-1225275 GCA_009735665.1 Angiostrongylus cantonensis
TGGCGCATCCCTCAGAGATTGATCAACGCCGAGAGCTTTAGCTTTATCCTTTCATAGTGCAACATGTGTTATGAGATCTTCAGTCGCCTAATTAACCCACTGATGACCATACACCTTGATTTCGATGCAAGGTGGAAAAAAAAATTATTCAGTTATTCTGAAGTATGTACGACCGCGAATGTGACTGTAGTTATCGCATCGGTACTGGATTTCAGAATAGTTCATAGTGAAGTCATGTCAACCTAGGTTTCACTTGGTCACTACAATTAGCCCAGAGCAATATTAAATGCAGTTTCGTCATCCTTTCCCATTGTTGTAGTGGCGCATATAGTGCAAGGAGGTGACCTCAATACACTGCATTGGACACTAGTTTCATTCACCATCCTAGACTCACCAACCCTTCCATCACTCCAGAGTGGGCAAGATTGCACCGGGCTTGTCGAGGATGACAGAAAAGCTGATTGGTTAAATGCGTCGGTAGGCCACCCAAGTTGCTATATAGACCAAACGCATGCCTTTAATCACCATGATGCTATGAATCGATTCGAATGCACAGCGCGTACCTCAGGAATTGAGTAGTACCTACCGCTTTTATAGCAAAGCTCTCTCACTTGTAGACCTACTCCAGCCTGAACGCAAAACTGAAAAAAAAATACAGCTTATCATTTATATTCAGTTAGCCGGAATATCCATCCAGAAGACTGAAACCTACATTTTTCAGCCTCTCTCTTCGCTGAAACTGAAATTCGTAAATCCGGCAAGCCGCTGAATTATCAGCGAGTTTATCAGCAATTTTAACTATCATAAGAGTGATTTTAAAGTTGTTCACAACCGTTACAGCAAAGAATTTTAACTCAATTGACGTAAAAATGAAGACCTGTGTCATATACGACTGATTTCTAAACAAGATTTCTTGCAATCTATTCGGAGATTTGCTGGTTAAGCCATAGTGGTTCCCTGGAATCCCAAGGTCATCCTAGCCAAAGTCTGCCCTATGTCCTCACCGCCACGAGCAGTCGCAGCTCTCGTGGATCACAGAGACGGAGATTTGCTACCATGCGACTTTCATACCAGGACGGTGGCGGATCCTGGTATTGGTTTACTCTTAGCTAGGCTTCCTGATGGAAACGCCGGACTCCTCAGTTTGGGAGATCCTGCCGGAGGACGAATCTCCCGCTGTACATCGCAGTCCGACAATCAGGAACACCTCCCAGCCACGATGAGGCAGTAAACCGTTGGGAGCTTACCTTTATATATGCCCAGGGAAAAACTTTTCACTCGACTCATTCTCAGTTGGATTGCGTGATCAATCAGGACTCGAGAACAGTTCAAAATGATGGAACACATCTGTACGGTAACAAAAGTCGTTGAAGTATATAGAGAAAGAAAATATGAAACATCCGGGCTCCTCATATGTGACATCTTCTGGCTTAACGTACACCTCAGTAACATAGAAACTACATAAATAGAGTGTAAATACACTAAGAGTCACGGAAAATATTACTGTAGGAAAAAGCTAAAAACACGGATGATACAATCCGAGGTTTTGACCTATGAAGATGATAAGCAAACAGAAATTCTAGCACCTACTTTAAGATAAAAAATACCACGTAGGCAGTACAGGTGATGCGTATTGACGAAAACCAGTGAACAAGAACCTTAACGACTGGGTAAGTGTGTCAAGGGTGCAAGAAGATGGCCACTTAGCAGATGGTGGTAGTTGGTCACGAAAATCTATCGTAGACATGAATAATGAGTAAAATGAATCTTGCAACACAAATACTGTTTGGGATAATATGAAGATCAAATTTTTTAAACCAGCACTTCTTGTTAGACGACGTAAAGAAGGAACCATTACGCGAAGAGCGACTTTAGCAGTACATAAACCTCGAAAGAAAAAGAGCGAAATGGTGGAGAAGGAAGATATGAAGAAAGAATGGGGTCGCCACGAAAATAAAATGAAAAACTTTAGAGACTTACTGTGTCTGTATGTTCACTAAAGAATTTCTTGCATAGTGTTAATAGTCTTTCACTAAGGTAGACCGCCACTTCCAAATGTGAGATTGTCTAAAACTCAATTTTCAAATATCAATTAACGCTAAATAACCAGTAACAACTGATGTAGTTTAATAATGTAATTAATAGAATTAATACTGATTGGTCTCTGACTATACAAACCAACTCGTATAAGAACGCGACCATTTTGAGAAATCCAATAGGAAATAGTATGATAATTTAATGATTCTCTGTATTCTTGTTGAGCAAACAAGCTGTGACTCTTTTATTTATTTCGGCAGTTGAACCAAAACTTCTTTCCAGTTGAGTTTCAACGACGCATTTTTGACCTTACTCCTCAAAAATCTGTGTCCCAATCCGTTCATCTAGGATTCAAAAACAGTAAAAAATTACCATAGCCAATAAAGTGTGCAACAGAATGACCTAAACTAAAAATAAAAAAGCAGCGGGAAGATTTCTCCACTGCAAAGCAGAAGATGAGGTGGCCTGGATAATCCGACCCACCGATGCGTCTTGGACTTAATAAAGAAAAAATGAATTGGTCCAAAATGTGACAGATAGTCTAAAACTTTCGTTGCATTAGTATTTTAGCCAATGAAATACAGACAATAGTCATAAGCTTTTTTTTGGCAGCCGATTTTTTTCCCGCAGAGAAAACTTCTTCGAATACTTTTTATTGTTGCAGTGTCGCTCGACGCAAGCTATTTCTCTACACATAATTTACAGAAAACTTAGGACGGGTTTGTTAGCGCACGGTAATTACCATTGGTTCCATGCACCACATCATTGGAAACACAGATTTTCAACTCCGTCCTTTTCAAGTGAATCTTCTACAAGTTTTTCGATATTTGGATACTTGGACGGTCCGTTTTCACGAGCTGTGCGGACCCCAGTACATATACCATTCGTTCCTTTCTCTCGCAATCGTTGTAAATGATGGAGGTCTTGTTCGAGCATGGTAGCGTTTGCGAGTCTCATACCGTGATCTGTAAAACAACTGCAGCTGCGAATACAGCTGATTAACGTTGTTTGCGAACACGTCCGCCTAACGTGCGCACAAGAGGACGTTTGCATTCTCCTGAAGTCCATTCTACTGTTCTTTTCGTCCATCTGTCGTCTGTTCTTCTCATTATGTAACCGGCGTATATATGTTTCGCTGTCGATGTATATTCTCCTGGATCTCGAAGATGTGACAAATTTCGAAGGTTAGAGCTTCGCATTCCAGCTAGATTGAGAGTGCCGGTTATGTCATACAAGACATCACTCAAGTGCTCTGTGAGTAGTGTGAAGAATTCTTGACGTTGTTGAAATATCAACCCACGTCTCTGCAAAAGAACAGAGCGCTGGGAGGACCGTAGAATCGAAGAGATGAGCGCGGACTTTCGGGTTCTTCAGTTGGCTGGTGGCTTCTTTGCGAGGCCCAAATGCGGCCCAAGCTGCTCTCCTTCTTCTATCTAGTTCATCCTTCATGCTGTTTTCCATGTTCATTGATCGCACAAGGCATACGTACGAGGTGGTCTCTGCAATGAGGGAACCATCCAATTCAATTTTTTCGCCTTCGCACCATGGGTTTTTCATGAAATGGGTCTTCTTTCGATTTATGAGAAGTCCGATCTTTATCTCCGCTTCGTTGAGTTCGTTGATCATCATCTCTGCTTCACTAGTACTTTTTGAGAAGATGACAATGCCGTCGGCAAAACGAAGGTTTGATAGGAATTTTCCATCAATATGTATGCCTTTCTCATCCCAATCGAGTGACTTCATTATCCACTGCAGTGCGGCACTGAACAGCTTTGGCGATATTGTGTCGCCCTGTCGAACCCCTTTTCCTATGGATATGGTAAGAGCCAAGAGCGCGTGTGGTGCAGTGGTTGCAGGCGCCATTGCGGCGCGCACGTGAAATGCGTCCATGACCCACCAAGCCTTCCATCCCTCCGGGGTCGGCAAATTGGTACCAGACTTGTCTGGGAGGATAGCAGCACTGGCTCGATACATCGGCCGGCCACCGCGAGTCATTGTAAAGGCCAGATATGCATTCAATCCGTAGTACAGTTCCGATAACAGTCGGACAGAGTTCTTATGTAGGACGGGTCCACTCCTTGGTCGACGACCGCTGATAGGATTGCATTCGCTTCGACACCGTCAAACGCCTTTTCATAGTCGACAAAGATTAGGACTAGAGGCAAGTGGTATTCCCGACAGACTTCGATTTCCCTGGACACGGTATGGATTTGGTCCATGCAGCAAAATCCTTTTCGAAATCCTGCTTGTTCGACTGGATGCGCCTCATCCAATGTCCTTGATATGCTCGAGAGTATTATCTTCGTCAAAAGTTTGTAGAGTACACTTAACAAGCATATAGGACGATAGTTACGAAGATCCCTTCGGTCTCCTTTCTTAGGCAGGATGACCGTGCGCGACGTCCTCCACTGGTCTGGGATTTTTTCCTTTTGAAGGTATGCTGTCATGTAGTCTGCGAGGAGTACATGTAAATTGTTGCCTCCAGCTCTAAAGAAATCGGCGGTGATATTGTCTGGTCCTGGAGCTGTGTCTCTTTTTATGCTTTCTATCTCAACTCGAACCTCCGACGGAAGAATTCCAAGAGGTGTTTCTCCAGTGGGGATATTAGGGCCCGGGATGCGGAAAAGGTTGGAGTAGAACGTTTCCGCTACTAAATCCATACCATGCTGAGAAGTTTTGACGATCCCATCTTCGTTCATCAGAGCTGACAGTGGAACATTATAATCACATAAGTCCCGACGGCATTTTTTCAGACTGCTTCTTTTCTTTGCTGCTTCCAGTAGTTTCTTCTGCTTGTACTGTTGCAGATCTTCCTGCAGAGCTGTTCTGTAGCTGGTATTTATTACTAGTTGCGCTAAACGTGTTGCAGTGGGATCAAGCTTCAGTTTCCTTCTCTTTTCGAGCAACTCCTTAGTAGTGATGGAGATATGATCCGATATTCTTGCTTGAGGAGTTGAGGCGAATTCGGCACAGCTTTCCGGTCCTTAGACAAGCCGTTCGCAGCTTTCGGTCTGGTCTTCTTTAATATGTCAGTAACGTTTGGACAGGACTTCGTCCAGAATGTCCTCGTCGTGTAAAGCTACACCTTCCTCGTGGTCGATGAAGAGAGTTCCTTTCCAGCTTGCTGCTGGATCGAGTCTTCACGCGAAGAAAGCGGTGATCGGAACTAGTACAGAATGACGGAACCACCGATGTATCAAGTAGATACCATCTTCTGTTTGTCAAGATATGGTCGATCTCCGCATGAGTTATGGGAGACTCCCATGTCCAGCGGCGGCTTTCCTTCGTCTGGAAAAACGTGTTTCCATGGAAGAGACGTGTTGCGGACAGAAGTCCTGTGAGACGGTTCCCATTATCCGTTCCTTATCCTGATCCAAATTTTCCGATCCTGTATTCGCGCTTGCTGGCCTTTCCTATTTTGGCGCTGAAGTCTCCGACATCAAATTTATGGTATGCTTTATCATTGCGAATGACTTCCTCTAACTGATGGTAGAACGCATTTAATTCGTACTCATCAGCTGCGTCGGAGATCAATATCATCAGTTGCGTGGGTAACAGCTGGTGATAGTAATCTTCTTGTGACGCTACAATTGAAGACGGATGACGGCTGTGAGAGGGGAAAGGACCTCGTATAAGTCGACGAGATGGACAATGGACGGGTGAACGACAAAGCCTACGCCGCCGACATTTCGTGACGGGACCTTTTCTCCACGGATCACAACGGTCCCGTTGTTTGTTCTGCACATGTCGGTCCTCTTGATTTTTGTTTCTTGAAATGTGATCACATGAAATTTAATGCGATCTGCAGCTAAAAGAAGGGCGTGAAGATCGGTGTCTGTGGAGAGTGTTCTGGCATTATACGTGCATAGTAAGAAACAATCTTCATGGCGTGTCGCGCGTGTGTTAGTCAGATCAGATTAAAGTGACGTCTTGCATAACCCGAGATTTTCTAGCCTCTCACCGGTCATCTGACCGCCTAACGTCATAGACGGGAGCACCCAGTGTGCGGAGTACTGAGGCTGGCCTATTGCTGGTCGTGTAACTTGGTCCTTCCTGGAGTCCTGACGTAACCTTGCAAGGGAGTATTCAGGTCTTCACCACGGTGTAGATCAGAGGCAGAGAGGTTTTCCGCCTCAAACCTCGGTAAATTAAACTTCTACAACTTATAGAGAATAATCCAAAGTTTTTCTAGTTAGCTCCCTTTACATATTTATAACCACTAAAATTTGCAGCCAGCACAAATTTATATCTTTCGTTGATACTACCTCCCAACGGTTAACCGCCTCATCATGACTGGGAGGTGTTCCTGGGTGTCGGACTGCGATGTATAGTGGGAATTCGTCCTCTGGCAGGGTCTCCCAAGATGAGAAGGAATCCGGTGTTTCCACCAGGAAGCCTAGCTAAGAGTAAAGCATTAACAGGATCCGCCACCATCCTGGTATCAAAGTCACATTTTCCTTCCTAGAATCATTTCCAAGATATGGTTAATCGCTGGTATAGCCTCTTTACATATTGAAATAAAACATAAATAAGCCTGCGTCCTAAACCTAGATATGGTTTGTGAAGCCCAACCTGCTCACTACAGTTCGTAATGTTGGTCAGATGGAAATCAGTCCAATATTTGCAGGATCCATCTGTACTTTCGAAACCAGTTTGGGATGCACGCAATCCCTCCAGTACATGCAGATTAACACTTCCCTGTTGAGGCCATGGAGCCATGGATTTTTCCAACCCGTTTTCAACCAGATTGCAGATAACAATGATTGATAGTTCAACAAAAATTTTTTTCTCATCCTACGCATACATGAGTCATCAACCATATGCGAATCTGAGCTGCTGTTCTTCCTCGGTGGAAAACAGGTGAAAAAACGACTCCGAAGAATGCGATTCTGCCGAAACGTCAGCTGCGGTTGTGCTGTATGTGTTATTGTATGGAAGTAAACGCGCACTGTTTAACAACCTCACGATTGCTGAGAGCGAAAACGACAGATTTATAATCCTTTGCCGAGGTTAACAGAAAGTCGATCTTGGGAACTGTTACGAGATTGTACTATGTTCATAACGGTCAATCTGTCGCATGACCCTCGCATGAATTTAAATAAACTCATATTTTCCACTATACACGTTAAATCAAAATGTAGTAAGACAATTAGACCTTTTTTAATTGCGACGGCATTCTTGTGAGTAGGGGTATTTGTTGTGTCATCGTACCAAAATTTCTGCAAAAACACAGTTACAATTCAGACATACTGATAGAAAACACTAAAAAATTTCATTAAGTTGATATTTCATCAGACGGTGCCTAGCATTTAATTAGTTAGTTAAACAAGATGCCAGCTGTTCCAAGTGCTACTCACCTAACCATCGCTTTCGGATACATTTCCACCATTTGTACAAGTGTTCTCACTGCACCATATGCATCAGAATATGTCGGATTGACTGCTTGTGCCACAAGCGTCGTCACTAGACCATCTGTGTCTCGTTGGCGCCACCGGATTCCTTGAATTCTAGTCCGATTTGCCATTGGATCCACGAATAAGCCTCAAAAACCAACGAATAAAAACTAGAAGATTGATATCGGAAATCCAGGAATACTACTGAACACATTTAAGAAACTGCGCGTTCTCAAATTTCATACCACTTCCTTAACTGAGCTCTTAAACTTCTTGTTTTCACAAAGGAGGGGGTAGGGGAATAAACAATTTCCATTTTTGCTGGTTGGGTAAAATTCTCCTTCTATGGTCTCGAAAGTCATGCTAAGACTACCATAAGCTGTCACCAATTGCCATTTAGTGGCACCTCAAGAAACAGTTTACCTCTCAACCACTGCCAAAGCTTGCTCGACAAAAAGCACCAAAAACAAAAGGCCCGTTTGCGATGAATGAGTGCGATGCCGTTCTTCTCTAAGGTAAGCTGACTCCACTAAGTAGGCTGATGCGTTTAATGAAAACAAAAAAAACTCGAAGAAAGAAATTGCTATGCCGACTGCAGAAAATCGCAACTTAATAGCCATTAAAAAGAATAGGCTGCGATGAATGAGTGCGATGCCGTTCTTCTCTAAGGTAAGCTGACTCCACTAAGTAGGCTGATGCGTTTAATGAAAAAAAAAAACTCGAAGAAAGAAATTGCTATGCCGACTGCAGAAAATCGCAACTCCATAGCGTCAAAATAATAAATCTTGTACAATGTGGGTAAATATCGTAATGAATCTAGAATCTAGAACCTACTGATTTCTCTGTCAACCATTATATTTCAACCTTAACCTTTTTATTTACTGTCTATTCTTTTTAATAGTCATTAAAAAGAATAGGTAGTAAATAAAAAGGTTAAAGTTGTGATTACAACTATAGTCTCAGCTTAACTGGGTTCAATGCCGATTTGGGTCCCCCCGATCAATCCCGTTAACGGGTGATTGTTGATGGCAGTGATCGATTGGACTAGCTGAGAGACAAGCGGAACGAAGGACACGCATGGTGTGGTGGTGAACGCGTTATTCCCCGGAAAGGACAATAGCGCGTTCGTTCTCCACCGCAGACACCTGCGGTCCACAGTTTTGCAAACATCTCAGCATTATAGACATTAAATTTCACTATCAGCTGAGATGTCTCCCTAAATTTGAAAGGTGCAGTTATTCACAGGAGCGCATGAGTTTAAATCAATTCATATGTGTTATTACATTAGGTTGTACAATATTATAACCTAGCAGCAGATTTTATATCCTGTGACAAAGATGCTATTTTGAAAAACTTGCATGGATATTTGAGCTGTATATCATCGAGCAAATTCTGCGCGTGCTTCCGTTGATTGGCTGGTAAATCTGATCGGGTGAAAGTTACTATCACTTCAGATATTGGCACCGTAATTTCCACATTGGTGAGGTCAACCTTCAAAATGTATTAAATGTGTGAAATATAACGAAAGCGGAATATAAACAGCTTTCAACAGTAAGCATTTGTTAAAAGTTAGAGGCAGATAAGGAAAGAGAGGGACATGGAGATAAAACAACTGAAGACAAATAAATATGACCATTGTGTCAAGTGCTGCTGGCACAGCTCAGTACAGCTCCAGCGGAGTCTTGCGATAACTAGCAACTAGTTTCAGTAATAATATTTTCTAATGCATAACGTCTGAAGAACGTAGTCAGTCTAAAATGACCTCTGGTCTTCTTCCATGCTGAACGCATATTTTTCTTACACCGAATCGTTAACCGATTCAAAAGCTTCGTCAAAAATGTCAAGGAAGAAAAAAATCTAAGTAATGTTTATGAAGGACGCGAGTGGCGCAGTGGTTGGAGGCGCCATTGCGACGCGCACGTGGAATCGATTCCTGCGCCCGTGGCCCACCAAGCCTTCCATCCCTCCGGGGTCGGGAAATTGGTACCAGACTTGTATGGGAGGATAGCAGCACTGGCTCGATAAGTATCAGTAGGCCACAAGTCATTGTGAAAGGTCATATATGCATTCAATCACCTTCAACGATACTTAATGAAGTCGAATGCATGGCGTATCCCTCAGGGATTGATCAACGCCAAGAGCTTTATCCTGAGCTTTAACGTTTATGGTTTTCATGAACTTGAGCTTTCGCATGCTATGCAGTGATGGACTTATATTATTTTACTAGCTGACTACGCAGCAGTGACTCCTACTAATAATGAAGAAAACAAAATTCAAGGGAAAAATGTTACCCATAGAACAGTCGCCAAAATCACTAACCCAAAGACCATTCATCGTCCTCCGCTGACTACGCAGCAGTGACTCCTACTAATAATGAAGAAAACAAAATTCGAGGAAAAAATGTTACCCATAGAACAGCCGCCAAAATCACTAACCCAAAGACCATTCATCGTCCTCTAGGAAGAAAAAAATCTAAGTAATGTTTATGAAGGACGCGAGTGGCGCAGTGGTTGGAGGCGCCATTGCGACGCGCACGTGGAATCGATTCCTGCGCCCGTGGCCCACCAAGCCTTCCATCCCTCCGGGGTCGGGAAATTGGTACCAGACTTGTATGGGAGGATAGCAGCACTGGCTCGATAGGTATCAGTAGACCACAAGTCATTGTGAAAGGTCATATATGCATTCAATCACCTTCAACGATACTTAATGAAGTCGAATGCATGGCGTATCCCTCAGGGATTGATCAACGCCAAGAGCTTTATCCTGAGCTTTAACGTTTATGGTTTTCATGAACTTGAGCTTTCGCATGCTATGCAGTGATGGACTTATATTATTTTACTAGCTGACTACGCAGCAGTGACTCCTACTAATAATGAAGAAAACAAAATTCAAGGGAAAAATGTTACCCATAGAACAGTCGCCAAAATCACTAACCCAAAGACCATTCATCGTCCTCTTCAGATGAAAAGAGGGAAAGAAAATTCGGAAAAAAAGAACTAAAAGAAAACCTTACCCAACTGTTTTTAATTCCAAACGCTTAATGACAAAAGAAAAACACACCAGGTGATCAATAAGATCAACAGCAGTTTTTATGCGCTCCGGATTGCTGACGACCATGTCCACCACATACTGGGCTAGACAGCTCCATTGCTGGACAGACCATACACGGCAAAATTCGCGAATCGAATTCAGCATAAAGAATGTGCATACTATTTGTGAATTGAATCTATAAGAACATAGGTAGGCAGAAAATATGTTATAACATTCCAGTCGAATTCACCTTGTATTGAATGAGGAAAGTAATTTATTGAACACAATCTCAATCGTCTTTAACGGACATCGTAGTGGCATCTGTGCTACCAGCTCATCTATACCAGGATCACCAAAAATTGCCAACATCTAAAAGCAGTCATAGCTCCAGGCAAACATCCATCTCATATAAAACATAAAGCATACATATGAAGCATTTTGGGAACATATCGGCATTATTAGTAAATAAAACTTTGTATTTGATAGCGTCAAAAACTATACTTGCTTCAACAACAAATTAAATAACACCTTGACAAAGCATGAAGGTAACCATAACTTATTACATCTTCTGAAATAAGTCTCAACCTCAGTAGATAAAATTGCTAGCAATTGAACAATAAGAAGTCACAACCTGCAAATCTAACTCTGCGGGATCGGATATTGCCGAGAAGATCTCCTCACGCTGCTGCAGAAACCTACTGAGCAGCCTATAAAAGTCGCATGCAAGCAATAATTGCTACTTCTCGATCCGTAAACAAGAAAGCCGAATGTAGTTCGAAAACTCACAAAGCTCGGCTGTAACCAGGTGGTACCACCTTATTATGGAGCGCTCGCAACATTTCCTCTTCAGTTAACTCCTAGGAATTAATTCGAAAATCTAGTTACAATGCCAGCAAACTGTTCAAATATTACGGATTACTAGCTTATAACTGCTGCTGATCTAATTTTAAAGATAGAAACAAAATTACTAGAAGAATACTACAAACTAAGACCAACCTTCGTTTTTTGATTCGCTGGTGGAGGTGCATTGGGAACATATTGCCGCAGATGACCTTCAATCGCCGAAGATGTGGCGGCACTTTTAAGCACTTTTGCAGAAAACGTGGATAATCGGCTTTTCACAGTAGGAAACTTAAAAGATCTAGGTGGAATAAAAAATATGCTAAGTGAAAATCGTTTTGCCAATAAGTATGTAAGTTTCTAGAAAACCTACTATCAGAGATGAGTGAAAAGAACTCTAAGAAAAACCTTCTTCGCACATGGTCCTAGCACCGCAAAAATTAAATTAAACGCATCACGGTCGCCAAGAAAAAATTTCAGATTTCCTTCTAAATGTTCTACCACAGCCATAGCGACATCTTCAGCTGCTTGTGTATCACGCCAAATATCCCAGCTAAGCACGAATGGAGCACCTGATATCTGCAATGCTGAAAAACTTAATATCTCGTTATAGATAAAATCGTATTTCTCTATTATAAGTGTTTCTAAATTTTTTCACAGATACATTACACACACCGTAGCTGCTTTCAAATAATGAAGCATTTGAACTCGAGTCATTGGTTTCGTTGGAGTTCTTTCAGCGATAACAGTGGGTTTTGTGGGTAGAGTATGGAAAGCGCTGATTTCCATCTTCTCTTCATTACATCTCTGGATGTCATCGAGAAGTGAAATTATCTACAAAGAAACATTAACGAAGCAAAAATGCAAGATATATTAAACCTTTTTGTGTAAACGTTCGCTGAAGCGTATACTATCCAACATACTACTGTACCGCTTCAGGATTATCAAATCGTAAATTTACATCCACGTGAAGTGTAACTTCCAAAGAAAATTGTCCCCTGAGTTTAAAATAGCTATTGTCCAGAATGGATCTAATTATTCAGGAGTTTAGACCTGATTCATGTGCAAAATAGCTCAAATCTCCGTTCAGGATCAGTTACACTGTGATATATTGAAACACACGACATGTTCGCTGAATAAAAAAAAAAGCGAATACCACATGAAAGAACAGGGAGGATCACGTACTAAAGCGAACCTGTTGTGCATGTTTGATGCCATTAATACTGTGTATGTTTAGCATTATTCTAGCCGTCTTATCCAGTGACATCACGTCACTTTTCTGAAGTTCACGATTTCCGCACGCAATTTCTAGTAGACGAGAAGCATGCTCTGGTCGTATAGCACTCAACTCACATGCGACTTTTAATGCCGAATGCGCATCCAGATCTCCCATCGCAATCTATTAATGCAAACTCTGAACATTCGACAATCTCATAACATATTGAGATTTAATAAACAAATACTTCCATCTGTATGAATTTGTAAAATATGTTCAATAGGAAGAGTTTTGAATAACGAACCTTTACAATTTTCTCATGATCGAACTCAAGCATAAAAGCTCTTAATTTAGAAGTTAGTAGATCGACCTCGTTACCATCGCATATCACTTTAGGCATTTTGTGCTTATCTGGCAACCACACCTTCAACGAAATTCATAGAACCCATTAAACTAAAACCTTAATTCAAACATTACAGTAACCAACAAGGATCACATGACATTTCCGAAAAATGTTTGTCTTCGGCCGGAAATGGATGGCACAAAAACGAAGTGATCCTACTCTGTAAAAATAATTTCGTAAATTATCGTCTAACACCACCTCAGCAAGTGTTTTATACGATCTTGTTTGATTTCCCGATGCATAACACAGCAACTTTAATAGGGCTTCCACGGCATCCGCCGTCATTATTAGCATCTGTGCCTAAAAATCGCTCAAAAATTTCATCCCAAAACATCACAAGTAACAAAAAGTTTGACTTCTACTCTGACACACCTTTTTACTAGGTATTGTAACATGATATTTCAAAACTGGCTTTTTGCCGCAATCTCGAGAAAAATCTACGGGCCAAACATCAGGCGCAAGAGCACAGGTCTCCATATAACGCAAAAACACGTCCAGCAGTGGCGATGCTTTCATTTCGTTGATCTTACCAAATTTTTCCACCAAAGCAGGAAAAAGCACGGACAACTGGAATTGTAACAATACTCAAATTTCACGATTTTCAATCCATAGATTTTCAATTCCAAAGAGATCAGATTTCGCCAGTAAGAGGCAAACATTCTAATTACTACTTATAGGACCCTACCTGGTGCATATTATCCACGTCCATTTGGTCTCGAATCGCTGTTAGTAAACAATTAAGTTGTTCGCCTTCAGAATCGAGTGCAGCCCTGGCCAGGTGAGTTACCACAGACGACGCTATTTTTGGGTAAAACGATGTTTGCCGTAAGCCCTCCATCCATACACCTTCTATACCTTGATTCGTATCCATAACTTCGTCTGGATTCTGGAAAACCATTGCTTTGGCGGTATAAGGAAAATCCTCAACTAGCGGCAGAACCTATATGTGAAAAAAATTGAAAGACGTTTGTAGATCGTGGATGCGAAAAAACGAATCAAATGCATGAAATGTTGGGATGGTGGCGGAAGAGCATGATTTGATCAATCACTGAGAGATGCATCATGCATTCGACTTCATTAAGCATTGCTGGAGGTGATTGAATGCATATCTGGCCTTTACAATGACTCGCTGTGGCCTGCCGATGTATCGAGCCAGTGCTGCTATCCTCCTAGACAAGTCTGGTACCAATTTGCCGAATAAGTGTATATTGTATATATACATCATAATGGATTCCATCAAATTAAATAAAAAATACTAGAATCCGCATAACCTTATCAATAATATATAAGTTTACTCGTACTTTTCATATGAAATTATTCTCTAAGGACTCTAAGAATTATCTCTTTTTTCACAAAGTGGGATTTTTCGTGTCATGTCATTATGGTGTTCTCAGTCGACACCAATTTGAGCACTCGTCACGTTTGAGTTCAAGTCATTTCAACGTAACACTGTTATTTTAGATTTATTTCTATTTTTCCTTACTTTTTCACGGCTCGACAACAAATATTGCGCAGATCCGAGCACTTCTGCATTCGATTCGCTTCATCGCATCCATTACCCAAGAAGGTGATTGTATTCGGTGTGGGTTCGGCCCTATTAAATCGTTTCTGGTCATCTTTATGGGAATTTGGTCCAGTCGGTTCTCCTTTGAATCCTGGGGTAACCATACTAGGACGTAATCAGTTTTTCATCACAGATACTCGTCAATGCTTACAAATTGGAGGTATTTAGCAGAACCTTCAGAATTCGTTAACAACTTGCCCACTAAGAAACGATGTGAGGTTTGGCGAAGCATAATCGAACCAAGGCTCTGTACCTTCTGAAGGGCATCGTATCCACTTAGCCACCGATCTCTTATTTGTCTATTTTTTCAAATGACAGTCAAATAAGTTAAAGGTGAAAAAGACAGCATTTTCGATAACAATACCATTTTACCATTTTCAAAATCTTTTCCATAATGTTCCTGAAACAATTCTTAGAAAATTCGAATCTGAAAGCTCTCGGCAAAAATGGCCAGCAAAATTAACAGTAAAATTTAAAAAAAATAATAGATTGAAAAAGTGAGACATTTCCGACATCAGTTTTCTCAATTCTTTGAATGCCCGAGGTAAAGAAAAAAACTTTATGAATAACCAACATTAGTTAACGTATTCCCAGCTTGAAGTGAAAAACAATAAATTAAAATAAAACAATCTGTGACTTCCACATATTCAACATTTTGGACCCGTTTTCATCTCAAATAAAACTGAAAATTTCGGAAGAAAACACCATACCGTAAACAAAATAGTTAGTACGAGTTTTGCTCCCAGACGCTCCCGTACGCTGAATGCCGTACGTCGATCGAGAAGGAACAACACTGCGTTGATGCAGTCATCTTGCACAGCATCATTAGCAAAAGCAGCACGTACACGAGCAACTATCTGAAAGATCTATGCCATTAGAAAAGGAAAAAAAAAGCTGAAAAAACAAAAACAACGATATCAAAACTACTGACTGATCATGGAAAAACATTTAGACCCATTATTTAAGCTAAAACTATAAATAAAGCTCTCGGCGTTGATCAGTCCCTGAGGGATGCGCCATGCATTCGACTTCATTAAGTATCGTTGGAGGTGATTGAATGCATATCTGGCCTTTACAATGAGTCGCGGTGGCCTGCCGATGTATCGAGACAGTGCTGCTATCCTCCCAGACAAGTCTGGTACCAAGTAGGCGACCCCGGATGGATGAAAGGCCTGGTGGACCATGGGCGCAGGAATCGATTCCACGTGCGTGTCGCAGTGGCGCCTCCAACCACTGCACCACACGCGTCCCTTCTTTAAGCTAAAAAACCATTTTTCTGGATAACAATTTTGATTCAATTTCTCAATGAAATAAACATCTAGCAGGCATAAGACACCACAGCAACGAAAGGTGAGCGCGATTTAAGCAACTCGGAAAGAAAAAAAAATTGGTGTTTTGATAGCCGGTGATAATTTCTCAATACTGGAAGAGCTGAGAATTGAATAAAATTTCCGTAAAACACTTGTTCAATCTAAACACTCTTTAAAATCGACAATTTCGGAAGTAGCAACCGCTAAGCCAACGATACATTGAGAAAACCGCCAACAACTGGTAAACGGAATCTTGGCTGTTCAGTTACTCACTTTCGTTTTCGAAACACCACAGAAAGAAGAGAAAAAAAATATGCCTCCATGTTCAATATGAAATCTCAACAACAACACATAAGCACAGATATTTTGGTTTAAAGTTGGATATGACCTTATCTGAAATCACGCCGTTACATGTGAGTAAAAAAACCTGCTACCAAACTAAACAATCCGATGCAGTAAATAATACATTGTAGACAATATGAGTTATAAGTGACTCATCCGACTCGGAGCAAACTCACCGAGATGGGGCGTATACATTCATTTCCCTCGGTGTGAATTATAGAGCTTTTAGCTATACCTTTTGTAGTCACAGCTCCGATGGCTTAAAATTGTGATTATAACAAGACTCAGCCTAACTGGTTCAGTTACTCACTTTCGTTTTCGAAACACCACAGAAAGAAGAGAGAAAAAAAATATGCCTCCATGTTCAATATGAAATCTCAACAAATAACACATAAGCACAGATATTTTGACTTAAAGTTGGATATGACCTTATCTGAAGTCACGCCGTTACATGTAAGTAAAAAAATCTGCTACCAAACTAAACAATCCGATGCAGTAAATAATACATTGCAGACGATATGAGTTATAAGTGACTCATCCGACTCAGAGCAAACTCACCGAAATGGGGCGTATACATTCATTTCCCTCGGTGTGAATTATAGAGCTTTTAGCTATACTTCTTGTAGTCACAGCTCCGATGGCTTAAAATTGTGATTATAACAACAGACTCAGCCTAACTGTGTTCGTTGCCGATTTGGGCTCCCAGACCAATCCCGCTAACGGGTGATTGCTGATGGAAAAAGATCAATAGAACTAGCAGAGAGACAGGCGAAACGAAGGACCGGCATAGTGTGGTGGTGAACGCGTTCGTTCCCCACCGCAAACACCTGCGGTCTAATGTTTTGCAAATATCTCAGCATCGTTCCGGTTGTGCCACAGATAATAGCTTGCCCTAAAAAATTCTAAAGAGCAGTAAATAAAACATTGTTCCGAAGACGTTGGCTCACACAACTTATTCTTTTTTGCCAGCATCTAGTGGGCCCTCCTCCGGCACACTATAAACTGCCAATGAATGGAATAACAGATCAAGTTTACTTTCCATGGTCATTCGAAAATAAAGCTTAATTCGACCGCCTCCAAAAACCTAACTTTTGCGCAAAAGTGCATTGTTAGCTCAATGCCAGTCGCTAAGCTGCTCCCAATTCATTGTACCAGATTGTATGGATATCAAAAAAAAATTTAAAAAAGCACTAAAATATACCTCGTCTCATCTTGAGAAGTCTTACCACCGGTTGACAACAACAGACGGTGGGTGACTTTTTGCTCGTTTTAGATCAAAAGGGCGCATGTGGAGCAGTGATTGGAGGCTCCGCCGCGACAAACACGTGGAATCGATTCCTGCGCTCATAGACCACCAAGCCTACCATCCTTCCCGGGTCGGAAAATTGGTACCAGACTTGTCTGGGAAGGTACCAACACTGGCTCGATGCATCGGCAGGCCACCCCGAGTCATTTTAAAGGCCAGATATGCAATCAGTCACCTCCAACGATACTTAATGAAGTCAAATGCATGGCGCATCCCTTAGGGATTGATCAACACTTTTATTCAGCTTCGGCTTTTATTTCTATAGATCAGATTTCGAAATGTTTCAAAAGCATAGAAAAATGTATGTAGAAGAGAAGAGACAAGTAGTATATGAAAAGCACAAAAATTACCAATACAAACTAGAAAAAACGTTGTTAAACGAGTATTACACCAAAAAGCGGGATAATTTTCTGGGAAGAGGGTACTGAGAAATGTTAGCGAGCACTTTGGCCAGCATGACCATCATATTATTTGTATGAGATTGGCCAATAACTAGGCATCGTTTTCATAGGATTAATGCGTAACTATAACAAACACCTACCGTATGAACAACATTAGTGTCGTCGGTTTTAGCGACTTTTCGACGTTGTAGATCATACTGAAGAAACTGACAGAGGGTTGATACCGGCATCGCCTCTATTGCCGATGCATTCGTTGCAAATAGTTCCTTTAAACAAATACAAAGTCACTCATTAATTTAATGAACTAATTCGTTATTGATTTCTTTAGGGAACAGAACGATATTTCTGAAGGAAATCAAAAACATGCGACGTATTGTGTATTTTCCTTAAAACTTTATGACACTTAACTTATAGCATTTGTAGTTTCTTCACCATTACACGACCACGCGCATTAGTTTCAACACTTACAATGCTGAAAATTTTGGGCCCTACATCTCGATTTCAAGGCGCAAGGCTTTTTTCCTGGCTTATTTGCCTTGTCACATGCCTATCGAACAGTCATTTTGTACTAGGCCCAATTCAAGAATATGCGTCAGAAAAATCGTTTTAGGACAGTGGAAGGGTTTCGGTGGATACAAAAGAAAGACAAAATAAAACACTCATTAAAAAATATCACTTGAAAAAAATCACCTTCAGCTATCATATAAAACCGCGATAAAAATCTAATAAGTCCTTGGTTAGATAATGAACGAATTTAGAAAATCACATTATATATGCAGAAATGGCACAGACAGATAATATTTGATGGAACCGAATAATACTGCTTCAAGAAACCGATGCACCGTATTTCTTACGGGGATCACGGGCCATACGTCAAGATTTCAATGCGTATTTCAATTTCTCATCAATGATACCCGAGCCGATGGATCCGGGAAGTGAGAATGACGGCTGTTGGGGAAGGTTTAATAGTCGAGGAACTTAATCGTGACGATAAAAGTTTCACTAGTTCCTGTGACACACCAGAGCTCTCCAATGTCTAATGGGCTTCGCTTGTTTAAAGTCACACAGAGTACCATATTTGCGTTGTAAGGTCATATATTTTACCCTTTATGCTGAAATAGTATCGCGATTAGTAGATTCGGTCATTACGTAACCACTTATCCAGTCCATTATAGAAGTACCCACTTATTGTCGGTATAACTACTTCCTCTTTATCTTTAGGCACTGCTTCCGTTATCGTATTCTCTTAATATTTAATATTTTCTTTTCTCTCGCAACGGTTTACCGCCTCACAACGGTTTACCTCGCAACGGTTTTTTTTTAACCGGGAAGTGTTCTTGGGTGTCGGGCTGCAATGTACAGCGGTGGTCCATCCAAATAGTTACATGTCCTAAGCTAAGAAGTCCGACGTTTCCATCTGGAAGCCCAGCTAAAAGTAAACCAATACCAGAAACCACCACCGCCCTGGTATCAAACTAGTCGCTTTGATGGCACATCTCCCTCTGATCAAAAAGTGCCGATCATTGCCTGGAGTGGTGACGGATCTCAGGAATTCTTGGGCTAGGTTGACGTCGGAATCCAGGAAACCATAATGACTAAACCGGAAAAACCTCGGTGTCAGTACTCCACACATTGGTCGCTCATCTCCGACGTCAAGGTGATGAGCCAACCGTTGAGAGGCGATCGAATGTGGAGTTGCATAGGATGTCAATAAGACGTACAAAACGAGCGTAAACACGACATGTTATGCAGGTAGCTTCTTCCTCTGCACTCAGTCATACTATCACGTACAGAAAATGGTGCATCTTTGACCATTCAGTGGTACCTGGAATCTGCAATAGATCAGATCACCGTCTTTTCCGTGCGAGAATTCTCTGCAGCCACAAGCCGGAACTCTTATCATCGTCCAAGAAAAAGGAAACAAGTCGTGTGTGACGAGGATATTCCCAACAAAGTCCTTTTATCATACGTGTGGCAAATAAATGAGGAGCCGACCGAGAACTACGAGCTGCATTTCGAAGGACTTAAAACATCTGCTGAAGACGCTTCAGTTACTCAAATAAGCTAAGACTGCATCCATTACCACTAAAGAAGTTGCTCAAAAACAGAACACTGAAATTTGATCCTACTGCAACACACCTAAAACGGTTGACAATGAATGTCAGCTGCAGAAGATCCTTGCAGGATTTACATCAGTCTAGCCAGAAAATTTTATTGAAACAGCTCAAAATCTACCAAGTCTGAAGAACTGTCGTCAGAATGTAATGTTCCGCTATCTTCTCCGCTAAACGAAGGCAGAACTATCACTACATTCCGCTATGATATGAAACTGATACAAAAAAAGTCCGCGTGTGGCGCAGTTGTTGGAGGCGCCACTGCGGCGCGAACGTGAAATGCGCCTATGGCCCACCAAGCTTTCCATCCCTCCGGGGTCGGAAAATTTGTACCACACTCGTCTGGGAGGATAGCAGCACTGGCTCAATACATCGGCCGGCCACCGCGAGTCATTGTAAAGGCCAGATATGCATTCAATCCCCTCCAACGATAATTAGTGAAGTCGAATGCATGGCGCATCCCTTAGAGAATGATCAACGCCGAGAGCTTTATCCTTTTATCCTTCTTAACTGGATGGTTCTCTAATTATAGAAAACCATCTTCCCCTTTTTTTTCACACTCTCACCTTGTACATATACCTTGGACGTTCAATGAACATAGCAAACAAGAAGAAGAAATTGCGTAAAAGAAGGAGAGCAGCCACTGGCTCGATACATCGGCCGGCCACCGCGAGTCATTGTAAAGGCCAGATATGCATTCAATCCCCTCCAACGATAATTAGTGAAGTCGAATGCATGGCGCATCCCTTAGAGAATGATCAACGCCGAGAGCTTTATCCTTTTATCCTTCTTACCAATTTTTTCCGCACCACAATCGCCGCATCAGACCCCGAAATCCTCACTGGTGAAAAACTGCCCAGATTTCCACCCTCCGAAGTTCGAGTTCCGATAGAAAGCATGAAGAGAGGCACAGCTCCAAAACCCGATACTACTACCGCCGATTTCCTTAAAGATGATAGTCCCAAATTACGTGTAGTTTTCGCAACTAGCTTCAAATCTTACCTTCAGGAGAAAATCCCAGACTAGTGAAGCACTTCGCGCGAGGTCGCCATGACTAAGTAGGCTAACCAAAGGGATTTTCGTAACCACCGCCCAATATGCATGTTCAATGTATTCTACAAGCTGTTTATAAAAATTATCCTCTTCTGCTTATCAAAAACCGTAGAATACGTGCAACCAGTTTAGCGAGCAGGATAACGGCAGGCATGCTGTTGCATGGACCACATTCGAGCCGCATCACGGGTCATAGAAATCTGTTGGGGTTATTATTTTCCCGTCATCCTAGCCTTTATCGACAACGAGAAAGCGTTTGACAGCGTCGGAGCGAATGCAATCCTACCAGTGCTCGTCGACCAAGAAGTAGACACGTCCCATAATATGAACACTAGCGGACTGTTATCGGAATTGTAGCATAAATATACATCTTTGTCATCGGCAGCTCACCATGTCCACAGGGAAAGAGGTTCGACAAGCCGACACAACATCGCCAAAGCTGTTCACTACCGCACTGCAGTGGATAATGAAGTCACGCGATTGGAACGAGAATGACATACGTATCGGCGGAAAAACACCAAACTTTCGTTTAGCGGTTGACATCGTCACCTTTTCGAGGATTGCTGGTGAAGCAGAGACGATGCTCAATGAATCTATCGAAGCAGGAAAAAAGATTGGACGGCGCATAAATAGAAAGATGACCTAGTTCATAAAGAAGCAATGGTGTGAAGGTGAGCACATCAAACTGGATGGTTCTCTAATTATAGAAAACCATCTTCCCCTTTTTTTTCACACTCTCACCTTGTACATATACCTTGGACGTTCAATGAACATAGCAAACAAGAAGAAGAAATTGCGTAAAAGAAGGAGAGCAGCATAGGCCCCATTCGGGCCACTCAAAGAAACTACCGAGCAACGAGCGGACCCAAAAGTCCATGCTCACATTTTCGAATCAACAGCGCTCAATTACGTAACAGAGACGTGGGCTGATAGCTGAACAACTTCCAAAGTACTGCGGACCACCAAAATAGCGCTTGAACGATGTTCTCTTGAATTTAACAGGCACTAGCAACGTATGGCCGGAATACGCAGCTCAGATCTTCAAACCTAATCCATCTTCAAGATTCAGGACAACACACATCCACAGCAAAACACAAATAGGTCAGTCACATAAAAGGAAGAATAGGAGACAATTGAACGGAAAGAACAGTAGAATGGACTCCAACAGAATACGAGCGTCCTCTTGGTAGAGCTCGTGGTTAACGTCAACCATCTGACCTCGTCGATGGTAGCAATTTCAGGATTAAAGAGTGGGCCTCGTGGACGTCACTATGTTCGAAGAAGACCGCTACCACGGACAACAATTGCTCTAAAGAGAAACGAATGGAAACTATGCTGGAGCCCACAAAATCAGTGAAAACAGGCCACCCAAGTAAGTGTCAAAATATCGTACTATTCTTACATTTTTTATATACATATAGGTTTTGCTATCCAGCTTTGAGGTGAACACTGTTAAAACAAGCAGAACACAAAGGACGATGAGGCATTAGCAAGCAAATACAAGTTAAATTCAAGTTACAAATACAGCTACCAGCCTATCATCTCATTACACGTCGTTCGAACGACCAATTCAATCTTCAGCATTGTTCGTCGTTTTCTCTCTTAGCAATCGCGAGGTTGGTCGCTGTTTAACAACCTCGCGATTGATAAGAGAGAAAACGACGAATTTATAATCCAATGCCGAGGTTAATAGAAAGTCAATCCTGGGTACTTTAATGGAGTTGAGATATTTGCAAAACTCCGGACCGCAGGTGTCTGCGGTGGGGAACGAACGCGCTATTGTCCTTTCCGGGGAGTAACGCGCTCACCACCACACCATGCGGTTTCATTAAAGTTATATTTCGCAAGAGTAGGCAGTAGACAAAAACGGTTAAAATCCTGGGTACTATTACAAGATGTTTCAGCACTGTTCTTCAAATCCCCTTTCGATTCATCACACAATTACAACCTCAAATATACCGGAGGAAATCGATAATACATTTTGATTCCATGAATTTCCTCTTTAGCATTGCGAACCTCCATGGATAATACCTGCATATTAGAGCCCTCAATCGGTCGACGAAGTAACACAAACAGTACAATTACAGACCTATACTGCTCGACAGAAAGCACAACGTCAGCTTCCTTCCCAAAAAAGCCAATATGTCAACGCTTCCAGTGACGAGTACCTAACCAATTATTCTACTCTCTACAAATTTATTCAATCCGTAACATGGCTACTGACCAGCTCTTACGAATTTGGTTCGTCGACCGGTCTATGCACTCCACACTCTTTCACAATATATAGTTTCGAAAGACTTTACAAGACATTCTTTCCTTCCTGACATTAACTTGAATGCAATATGAGGATAAGTACTAGTAACGTTAAGCAATACACTATATGAAAGCTCTTTTCCGTTGCATTATAGAAAAGTGCAATCATCAGTGTATATTTCGTAATATTCAGCGCATACTGTAAGCGCAGAAAAAGATTGATAATAAAGAATTAAGGAAGAAACTTAAAAGATGCTACTTTACTTGAACTATCCGCTCACTTGAATTGCAGGCATTGCCTTTGACGGTCCAACGTTCCGAATCAGCTGATCTACCATATCTGGCTGGCGACACTCGCAAAGTCGTGATGCCATACTACAATCCACCGCTAACGTCTCCAACTTTCGAATAAACTGTTCAGGTGGTCTACGTGGTAATTCTCTAGAAAAAGTGAGCCCTTAGTTCTGTGATGTCACTGAATAGCTACCATTTAAACGATAAAAAGGTTATGATTTAGCTTAATTTTTAGATAAGTGTGCTGAGCAAAAAAAAAAATCCAGCACCTCGGTTGGTTGAAGCAAACCGTTCCGATTAACTTCGAATTTTCTTCATCGACACCTTGTTTTGTGAGAAAAGTCTCCAAATTCATAATAGCCTGAAACATTCATTCTCTTCGATTTTCTTCCTACAAGTAATACCAAATGGTTCGGTAACTTACAAAGGTTATATTAACAGAAAAATACAAATCGCAGCTATCATATAGTCTAAAAAACGAAAAACAGAATTATTCCAACTTAAATCCGTATATCAGTATTTTTCAAATTCTTCAGAACACAGTTACAATACTTTCATTTAAAGGGTTCCCCAAAAACAAAAAAAGGCAGCATGACCTCCTTCTCCTTCTCTATCGTTTTTGCTTCTATCTCTTCCCATTCCTCAGGTGTTTTTCCTTCAAACTCTAGAGGAAAACGGAATGACCTGAAAAATATGCTTATAAGTCATATGACACAATTATATAAAGATTAGATGTCATTTAAAAAGACCAACTTTACAAGAATCATGTGAATAAAGAGACGAAGCTGCGGATAAATGGCATAGATTTTCTCCATTTCCTCACCGACCTTCCCTAGAAATTCCAAATGTGCAGGTGAATATAAAACTAATCAAACATCTGAAGGAGTAATCACCTGCACAAGACCACATCATAACAATATACCACGACTTCCAATAGTACTTCTTGACAGCAAATGAACTGAATTCTTCCCTAAAAAAGAATACCTGTTCGAATTTTCTTCATTACATATGCGTAACATTTCGAGCTAACACCGTGTGCTCGTGATGATTGGCATCAATAGCACTGTGCTGCCCGCCACTTAACACTTTATCCGAACGACGCTGGTTCTTTGATAAATTCTGAGGATTTTTCGATAAGTAGAGTACTTTAGTAGTTGAGAAGCCAAGTGACATACAGAACAGACATTGACTTATTGCTCTAATAACATGTAGATTTCTTTGCAATAATTTTGCTTTTATTCGAAGTCAGTTTACAACAGGGCTTAAAAATTGTTAATAAAGAATAAAAATCAAACATATGCACTTAGTTCGATACATGTATATACTGCGAGAAAACTGACGTAACCCGAGAGCTCCCAAACAAAATTGAGCGTGGTCACACGCATATTTCGGCTCATAGTGTATTTTGATGATTGAAATAGATGTCGGAATGAAAAGCTACGTTTTCCCTATAAAATGTAGATTTTCTGATTCTACCATGCTAAAATTGTGGACATTTATGGCCAATAAATCAAATTTTATTGGCTTTCCGGCATTGGTTTCGATGTAGTCAGAAGAAGACGCAGCGTCTCACAATATTTCGTTGATGTACGGGGCTGATGCAGGTTTTGTCAAAATCCTTAGAAAATGCCTACGGGATCAATAACTTTCTAGACTTCAATTCTAAACAAATTTAAAAGTTAAAAATTTTAGAAAACTTCACAAGTCCTCCCGTCTATCAGCACGTCAGTACTTACCTAGTCTAATACTCGAAAATAACTGAAATTTATGGAAAACCAGAATTGTCCACTATGTGCTACGAAAGAGAAATAGAAGAACTTACGGCGCAGTACCACCTGGTGGTCGATAGCTACTGAGCTGAAACAACCGGTCAATCAACTGGACGGGATTTGACAACGTAATCAAAGGAAGATCAGCATCTGAAATGACGCTGACTTTATTAACCTAACTCAAACGTGATGGAAAATTAAGTGATTATGATTTTTACAAGGGCGGGTGTGGCGCAGTGGTTGGAGGCGCCACTGCGGCGCGCGCGTGAAATGCGCCCATGGCCCACCAAGCCTTCCATCCCTCCGGGGTCGGCAAATTGGTACCAGACTTGTCTGGGAGGATAGCAGCACTGGCTCGATACATCAGCAGGCCACCGCGAGTCATTGTAAAGGCCAGATATGCATTCAATCACCTCAAACGATGCTTAATGAAGTCGAATGCATGGCGCATCCCTCAGGGATTGATCAACGCCGAGAGCTTTTTTTTATGATTTTTACAAATACCTGCGCTAAAACAGATCACTGCATACACTGTTCGCGCACCTAAAGATCAATTTTTGGTTACGTGTTCGGCATGTTAAGCCCGACTAATACGTAGCTTACAAACTAGATTCTATGTTCGCCAGAATAATGCTCTCAAAGCAAGGACGGCAAGCATTTAAAGGTGGGATCTGAAACGGACGTCTAAAAATTATTAGTACCTGTTCCAGAAATAGATAAGTAATCCTCCATATTCTTTTAAGCTTCAAATAAATAATGTTGAAGGCATACATAATTTAAAACACGAAGAACTGAGTGGAATATGCATAGAAAACTGAATTACAAAGCGAAAAACATGCATAATTACCACTGTCAAGTTTATCAACCGCATGTATTGGGTTCCACGTCCACCACGCGCCACGAAAACTTCGAGGTGAATCCAAGTCTATGTGTTGAAATGAGATCTTACACTCTCCTGACGAGTGATAAGAGGCGCGTTTAGTGCGGTGGTTGGGGGCGCGCCGCAATACATATGTGATCGATTCCCGCGCCTCAGGCTCACCATGTCCTATCCCTCCAGGGTCAGCAAATATCCATGCGATGGGGCATATTAACATACAGTAAATAGCGTCATAAGTATCACTCAAAGAGATCCTCTATCTATCGAAAAATAGTTGTTCAATAAAAAAAACTTGCAAATCCATAAAGTGTGAAAATTAAGTGCCACTCAGTGAGCAATAAACCAGCGATTAGGCATTATTAAGAATCGCTCGAAAGTCTCTGCTTAGAAAACATGCCTGCAAACACACGATTTTCGACAGCCCGCTTAGTCAAGCCTTCAATGAGGCGTATAGCCTCTTGATTGTCCAACATGGTGATGTGGTCACCGAGAATCTGAAAAAAAGTTACCCAAGTGTGGATAACAACATAAAAGACAATCCCCTAAACTACTAAATGATCGAAGCTTTCTCAAATACGTGCTTTGGAAAAGAGTTATCTACAACTAATAATTGAAGTCTGTTGTCGAACCCCACGGATCTCCCTCACATGAGTGATCTCGAGCAGGTTAGTCGCGAGGCTAGGTGGCGCGTCCCCAGGTGGCGGATAGGGGGTTAATCGCGAACCAAACGAGACCTTTGCTTCCCTGAGACATAGGTGGATCCAGGGGATGGACTCCCTGTTTCTGCTGCGCCGATTTGGAACACACTTTCTGTATTTGCTAGGCGTATTCATGCATATGTGTGTAGGTGCGTTCTCGCTTTATGCGGATTGTATTCTACGAGTCAATTCGGCCAAATTCGGCCTGTAATCAAGTGACAGGGAAGTGTATGGGAGGCGGTTAGGAGTCGCCTCCAACAAATAAGCTCCATGTCCACTCTGGGAGAGCCTGGCAAGCTACCCGTGAGTTGAACCAGCCCCCACGTTTAGAGACCAGCAAGCTATACGTGGGTATCAAATATGCTTAACAGTAAAAAAAAACGGGCCTCATTCCCCTGACCCCGAAAGAGCCCCCAATTTCGCAGCGTTGGGTAGGACGAGTACGGAGAGGCTGCTAAAATCTTCAAGCCAGTGGAAGGCACCTGGATTACAAAGAACTATGGTGACGATGTATACCTACAATGCACGTACACTTGCATCCGAATCCTCGATAGAAGACTTCCCCATGCGGGCAAGAACGATAGATAAGGTACGACGTCATCGGCCTGACCGAGACGAGACGATGCCATACATTCAACGCAGTCTATTACACCG
>MQTX01000080.1:1226549-1272420 GCA_009735665.1 Angiostrongylus cantonensis
TTTTTCAAGGTCATCATTGGAGATTTCAATGCCAAGATCGGACCAAGAAGATCGTCTGAGGAATGTCACATTGGGACCCACGGATTAGAATGGAACGAAAAGGGTGAGCGGCTCTCTGAGTTTATCATGGCGACCAAAACCATCCATGGTAACTCGCAATTCCAGAAGCCTCACCGTCAACGATGGACGTGGGAATCCCCCAATGGACAGTACCACAACGAAATAGACCACATTATAGTAAATAGGAAGTTTTGCCTAACCGATGCCGCTGTTGTCCCAAAATTTTACATCGACGAGGAATACGATCGGCTCATTCAACATCACGTTAGCGCCATGAAAGCTGAGAGTTCGAAGGTCACCAAGAGACGTCTGTCTCCAGAAACTCTTGAGCTAATACGGCAGCGTGGACTCGCACGAGCTGCAGGCAACCGCGAACTAACGTCCGAGCTTGCGAAACAATGCAGACAGGCGATAAAAGAAGATCTTAAAGAGAGAAGAGCAGCAGTAATGGTCGAAGCTGCAGAGGCTGGGAATAGCATTCGCAAAGCCCGCCGAAGCTTCGCCAATTACAAGACCAAGATGATCGCACTCCGACGCCCAGACGGAACAATAACAGCGTCCAGAAAGGCAATGCAGAAAATCATCCACGATTACTACTCAGATCTCTTCGATAGCCACGTCCATCTCCCGTCTTATGAAATAAAAGAGGATGGATATGCTGTTCCACCGGTTCTCCCTTCCGAAATCTGACATGCCATTTCGTCAGTGAAAAATCGAACAGCACCAGGTCCGGACAGGATAAGATCAGAACATCTGAAGAACCTCCCGCCAGTCCTCGTAAGCATACTGGCTCGGCTGTTCTCACGTTACCTGTCTGAATGCAAGGTCCCTACTCAGTGGAAGACCAGCAGGACCGTGTTGTTGTTTAAGAAGGGCGACCTACACGATATAGGCAACTATCGCCCAATCTAGTTGCTATCTGTCGTCTACAAACTCTGTACTGGAGTCATCCTAAACAGGATTGACAGAACACTGGACGAAGGACAGCCGTGCGAGCAAGCAGGGTTTCGAAAAGGGTTTAGTATGATGGACCACATTAACACGTTAACAAGGTTCATTGAATTATCGCGAGAGCACAAAAGACCGCTCTGTCCCACTTTCATCGACTTAGAGAAGGCTTTTGATTCATGTAAGATGGAAGCAGTCATGGAAGCCCTTGGTAGTCAACGAGTCCCTACTCAGTACACAAAGATTCTTCGTGAGGTGTACAAAAATTTCACAACCAAAATTCCTCCATTCTACAACGATATTAACGTTGACGTCAAGAGAGGAGTTAGGCAGGGTGATACAGGTGATACAAGTGACAGGTTGTCGAACCACAAGGATGCTGAGAGATCAACAAAACTCGGGACTCCATGAGGATGTCGAACCATCGACTAAGGTTACTGAAGGCTTATGTGCTATCTACCACACCAACTGAGACCTTCGCTTTGCAATCCTCTCAGTGTCGTTTTAAGTCTACGGATGCTGACAGCAATTATCCTTCAACGGGAATGATCTGGGAAACACAAATCAGCACTGGATCCCGTTAAGATGAAGAACATTCGAAATCATAATGTTTTAACGATAAAGTAAATTATCGATAGAGTACTAATAAAGCTGAAAGAAAGTAAAAACAGAACTCTCGGAAAGGATAAAGGTGGGTTCGAAACCCAACTGAGGTCCCCAGTTCTGTTCATATCTCAGCAAGCCTGTGGTTGTATTTCACATAATACAGTGCAGTAAAAAAGAAGAGGAGGCAACAAATTAAAGTGAAGTCATCGTATCATCAAAATTACAAAATGTATACGTCACCATTCTCAAGGTCGATTCCTTCAAACGGCATTCGCATATAATCTTGAAACAAGTCGCATATTCTGATTCTGTAGGCCCTTGCTCTAAGCCGCAGTAAACTTCTGACTAAAAAAATTTTTATAAATTCAAATGATTTATTTTTCATGCCTAACTTAATCCTCTAATAGCTATTTCTGAAATGAATTAATGTACGTACACGTTCCATGAACAGAAGCTTGTGGTATGCCTGCAGGTACTCTCGAGCCGATGGGAATATGTGACGAGCACCTTGCAACCATCTGCAAATCGAAAAGTACGTGATAAAAATCATATTGACGAAAAGGCTTTCTAATTAGTTCGCACAATCCTCATTTGTTCAGGAAAACGATGAAAATATTGCAAAATAGGACTTTTGCTTGTTTTAACAACTGAATAAAGACTGAATACTCGACGATTTAAGTGAAAATATTGAACAAAGAAGAACGAAGAAAAAGAAACAACAGAAAAGAAACAACGAAAACATTCGCCACAACGTTGGTCTTCTGATTATTGTCAATATTTTTTGATAACTATAGAATGGGGTGCTGAGAACGTGATAAACTCATGAAGCAAATTTTGCTTCATCTCTCTGTAGATGCAAGTGAGTTCTGTGAAATGACATTTAGATCTTAAAACCGACTAAAATTTAAGGTTCCAAAAATAAAAAAACAAAAAGTCTGGACATCTAAAATTTTAAATTCAAGCTTGGCAATGATAATTTTCAACAACACGTTCGTAGTCAGCAGCGCTTTCTGCTAGACAAAAGCTGTTCTACAAAACTCTTTGTCGTTCATTTGAAAGTGTCGACAAAAAATTGAAAACACAAGAGCATGATTAAATAAAAAAGCCGTACTTTCTTGGCGAATGGAAGTGGATTCCAGTGATCATACGCTAAGCAATGAGGTTTTATTGAATGGACCATATTTTTTCAAGATTCAGTAGATTGGGACCAATGTGCAATGTCGTGAATATTTAAGAGCATGTATTTAGGTGTATAGAGTTAACTATTACTGATGTAAGTGATTACTTGCCTTACTATCCCATCTAAGTATTCACAAAAAGCCGTTTCGAACCGATCATGCACGACTACCAGATCTGGGGTGTAGTTTGAGCCCGTTCGACGAGCGTTAAACGCTTCGCGCACAGAGGCACTGATTGACATTAGAGTGATGGCGCTCAAGAGTTCAGAAGCACAGCGGAATACATGATCCTGAAACACTAAACATGGAATATATCAAAACACAATTTGATTAGTGCCAAGCAAATCCTCATTCCCATATGACGAATTCTCTCCCAAAAACCCAATCGAGTCAACGAAACTTCGTTCTTCTAAAATTCGGCTCTACTCTGTGATAATCACGAGATGTTTACCCTTTTCTACTAATTCTCCTTTGAGTAATTTACCTCCCATCGTCGACCTATGAAAGCATCTACGTATTTCACCCATCACTATTTGTTTACCATTGTTTAAACTTATTTGGCACACTTTTTTCGTTTGTTGATATTTTTATGAAGATGGCAGGGGATATTTACTTTGACTCTCCACTCAAGCGAAAGAGTAACATATGAACAGCAAATTCTATTGCTACTGCTACCACTTGTAATTTAGTGCAAAATATGTTCCATCTATTTATTTAAATGGTTGAGTTCTCATGGTTTGTTTCTGTTCACATCACCAGAATTAAGAAGAAAATTAAAATCGTTTGAGATCTATACAGAAATGTTCCAAATGACACTCAGAGCTTAGCCAAGAAACCCTGAACAGACTTTCTCCAAGATGTTAAATAAAAAAATGACTTCAAAATGCTTGTTGGACGGACTCAACAGATGGAAAGAACACCTTGGTTTACATGCATGTTCTATATCGAATTATTTCACATTTCATATTGAAGTTGGCAAGTTCGAATTTGTATTACGTACCCCAAAAAAGCACTTTTTTAAAATTCATTTTACATCATCCGTAATCACGTTTAGTGCGGATCCCAGCACTCGTTGCATTTGATTCGTTTCCGTCGCATCCACCGTCCACAATTGTCTTTGAACATTTCGTGTGTTGTTTCGGCTGCTGCTTGAGGATTTCTTCATGAATGTCGTAGAATGTTGATCGATCGATCTTCCTTGCAGTATTGAAAATGAGCCGGCTATAGCATCTCCAAGTGGACTGGGGGAGATCATTGGGAAGGGTGTCAAACATGCGCCTCTGCTTCCTGGTCAACAGCATCACTAATCACGGCGCTATCTCCCCTCGCAAAAAAGAGCTTAAGGGTGGCGAAAAACAACTACCCTTCGCTTCTTTCACCACACTCAATCCCGTTGACGGATGACTGCTGACGACACCGTTAGGGTAAGAAAATGGCTGAAAGAATCGCAAAACAAGGGCCTCAGTGGAGCAATGGGTAACACGTGAACCCCGGAAAGAGTAATCGCGGGTTAAAATCTGGTCTATGGTCTGAGTTTCACAAATACCTCAGCATCACTGTGGTTGTATTTCACGTAATACGCTGCCATGAAAAAACATAAAGGGCAGAAGATAGAAAGTTAAAGATTGCGATTACAATTACCTGTATTCCGTGTTCACTCTTTGCAACCTCGTCAACAATCGTAGAGAGATAGCTGTTAGCTAATATGTAGAACGGAAACTCGTTTCGTTGGAAGAATCGAATCACTTCACGTAAAAGCAGTCGCACGGGTTTGCAATACTCCTCTCGTGCCATTACCATTTCCGAAATTTCCTCACCAAAAATCTGTCACAAAACGACCCATTGGCAGACAATTGGAAGTAGTTAAATAAGCAACATAATAAAATAATCGCCTCAAATGTCACCATTAAAAATCACAAAAAAAAGAGCATCTCCTATCAAAAAAGGAATGATATCTCACTTCTGCTGCTCTTGCTCGATCAAACTGGAACAAATTTGTTAGTATAGAGACATTGTGAGGATGTCTAAAAAAAACATGTCTTACTTTTACAGACGCAAAGTAACATTGCTTTAGTTTTGACGAACCTCGACATAACGTGACCAAATTCGTTTTCCAGCAATAGTCGAATAGCAGTTCGCATATTACAGTCGTCTTGGCGAACCAGCATTTCACGTAACGACACAGTAAAAACTGACGTAACCTAAGAGCTAACAACTGTGGACATTCATTCAACACTAAAGTCCACATCAAATCGATAAAACGTATTGTAAGATGACCAAAGGAGTAACGCCGTATAAAATTTTAAACTAGCGCGACCTCTAGCAACCCTAATAACCTATGAGAGCCTAAAATATTACGCCTCTAATTCTAATCATGTGAAAGATTATACTACTCAATATACAATATTTCCCATTAAAAAAGCCATTGCATCTAGAAGAATAATTTTATGTCGATAAGATACTGAGTCAAATTAACACTATGCACTTGTAAAAAGAACTTACGTTCTTGTTCTTCAACATCCTCATTTGGAGCAAACGAGCTAGGATTGACTTCTCCTGAGGTGAATCGGAAGCGTTCCCATAATTCAGCGCGACAATAAGTAGCATTTGCATGGCCAGTCGTTGAAGCTAATGAAAAACTAAGTTTTGCTTATAGACACTCCGAAGTACATCACGAAAGAAGTATTAAAGCCAAAAAAGAAAACGACACTAGAATGATAACTATTGGCAGTGAAAATGAAGGCCAGTGAACACTGGGAATGAACTAATGAGTAAATAAAATTAATTTTTAAAAAAATCACCTAATCAGTGACATTGAAATATTCGATGAGCAAACAGTAACGTGGTATAGCCAGAAAAAAGCTGACAACAAAAAACGATATGAAAACCCTACCTTGACGTGCTGTAACCATCCGTCTATTCGTTTAACCACGTTGAATCTTACATCTGGGAGCGCAAGCAGAGGAGTTACAATACGAAGAAAATGAACAGGTGTCGTGTCTGCTCGCAGTTCCCACCATGGAGTGAGGGCATTCAACGCAATCGCTGCTATTTCATCCTTAGCTGCAGTAGACGGATATCGATCAACACAAAGCTAAAACGAATTACATCAATAGCGTAATTTCAACTGTGACGGAAATTTGTCAGTTCTTTACCATTGAATTTACAAGACTCTAGCAAAGCCAAGAACTCACATTTGAGCCGTCCGCCATGAAGTCTAGATCCAACTCGAGATGGCACGCACCCAGCATGTCTTTGGTTGGATAGATAGTTCCAAATGACTTCATAATTTGAGCAGAAATGGACGATGACGGAGACTGAACAAGGGATGAATATCCTTACACAATCAGCGATTCTGCTTATACCCGTTATCACGCTCTTGCACCTCATATGTCGTAAGATAAATCCTATATCATTTTGCTAACAAACCTTTAATCAATAAAAGGCCAACACATACACTGTTTCATTTGTGGCCACGTACCTTGAACACCCAATTCCGCTCTCCTAGTGAATCGTGCATGAATGCTGTTACATAATAAGAGTCCCATGTTGCTTGCCCATTAGCCAATGCCACCGTCAGCGCTGACAGCAGCGCTTGTCTTTCAGCATTCATTGGTTTCATACGACACATTAGATTCAGGAGACATTTTTGTAGCGCTACGTGCTAAACACTGATGAAGATCTAATCATCCATACAGGAAAAGTAGTAAAGACCTAAATACCTGGATCTTCTCACTGTGTTCCTTTATAGTGACAGCTACAACGGTGAGCAGTTGATATTCAATACAAAATTTGTTTTGATCTGCCCGCTTGTCAATGAATGTTCGCAATGCGGCAGTGAGGAGCCTAGCCAACTGAAAAAAAGTTGTAAATTTCAATAATCCTAGAAGTTGAAGCCAAGACCAGATTCCTCATGTAGCGGCCACTGATTCACATATTTCTGACTAGCACATATTCTGTGAGGAATATTGCAATATTATTCGAATAGAAGAACTATAGGAAAATAAGTCGCCGAGGGGAAAACAGTAGAAGCTAGGCATAACGTAAATATGAGAAAAACTTTACCTAGAAGGAAACGATGAGCATACCAAAAAGGGCTTGAAAAATTTCATAATCCTATAATGAATCCCATAATTAACTACAATTTTGATCTTAACATTTACAGTAGAAAGCTAGTTTTCGGGAATGGCTAATTTTTCCATGCTTAGGAAAATCGAAAAGGTGACCAGCTTATAGAGGAGGCAATGACCTATGACCATTTAGAAGCAAATTAGGTGCTTCAAAGCTATTTGTTGGATTTTTAAACCTGTTCACCACTGAAGTTTGAGAAATAAGTGAAAACGAAGATTAAATTTTTGAGATTCAAGCCGAAATCCTGACAGCTAAAGACGTAAGCAACGCATTTAGGGACATCATCTGCTCTAATGGAGGAAATACCGCTTTTTCAATTGCCTTCAGTTTCAAGACAGGAGCCTCCACTAGAAAAGTCACAAAGATGCGATGAAATCAGAGAACCTGTGCTCCATGAAATCGGAACTTCATCGCGGCAAAACAAAAGACCCGCTATTTATTGGTGAAGATCAACAAATTCCAAAAGCTACTTTAATCAATTAAAATTCACTTTCAGGTGATATATATTGGCCTAACACTGGGAGCTGCCATTACGACAGCACCGCGTTAGTGGAAAGCAACTCACGTCAAATCCTCAGTGAATAAAAAAGGTTCTTTTAAAAAAAAAAGCACGAGTTTCCAAGTTGTCAGAAAAATTACTGTCAAAATAAAAAGTCTATGCAGAGCAGACCACTCTCACCTTATTAAATTTTCCTTGGTCGATAGACTCTTGGATTAATGCACTATATGTCGAGAAATCAATCGTAGTCATTTCGCAGAACTCTCGCCACGATTCATCCAAAGCCGGCCGACTTCCAATAGCTGAGGATCCCGCTGAACGCACTTATATAGCTAAGGACAAAAATGTACCAAGCAGTGATTTTGTAAAGCTAAACTCGACGGCGAATTTTAATTAAAGAGATAAAAGCTAAAAAAGGACAAAGCTCTCGGCGTCGATCGATCCCTAAGAGATGGGCCAATCGACTTCACTAAACATCGTTGGAGGTGATTAAATGCATATCTGGCCTTTACAATGACTTGCGGTGACCTATCGATATGTCAAGCCAGTGCTGTTATCCTCTCAGACAAGTCTGGTACCAGTTTGCCGACCCCGCAGGGATGGAAGTCTTCATGGGCGCGGGGATCGATCCCACGTGTGTGTCGCAGAGGCGCTTCCAACCATTGCGCCACACTCGCCCCTTATTAAAGAGACAAAGCTTGAAGAATTCACAATGAAACATAAACAAAAATGCTACTAAATCAAAAATAAAGGATCAACTAACAAGCCACTCCCAAGGATTGCGACGATGATGACGGAAAGAGCACCTGGAATTGATGTACCCTTTTTAGCAAATCTAAGTCCTACGATCCCTTTATACAACCAAAGATTTGCACCCTCAAAAAAGCCTACCTGATGGGATACATCTATTTGACACTCCCAGTCCATAGTTATCACAGAAGATTTCGACAAAGAAAGAAAAAACTGTGACATTACCTTCGCAGGCACTTTTAACGGCTTCCTTGCCAAGCTTTTCGGTGCTAGTACTCCCGACGGTAAGCTTTTCATCGGTCCTTTCGTCTTTACTTTCGGTTTAATCGGAATCATCATGAAGCTGTCTAGTAAGCCAACCGAAAAGAACAGAATTAAGATTGTCGAAACGAAAAGATCTAAACCAGCATTAAAACACGAAGTCAATTGTATAAAGCGAATGAAATTAAATTCTCAGCACCAGTTTCATTCGGATCGTCGTCTCACAGACGTCATCCAGAAGATTTTTGGACTTTCTGGTACGCCTACTCGGTCGCCACTCCACTTAAGCACTTTCACTCCATAAATACGGAGGGATTTGATTGAAAGTAGAATTCTTCGAAACTCCACTGGAGCATCCTCATATCCTCAAGGCAAAAAATCGTAGGCCTTTGTGGACTATGAAGAAGCTTTCATCAGAGAAGTCTAGTAAAAGTATGCTGACCCTGGGAAGACCAGAGGCTTGGTGGACACTGGGCTCAGTCAGCCTATTCAGGAATAATGCGCGCATTATGGCATGATATCTCTGACCACCTTCGTCGATCAATGGGAAAAATAAACTACCGAGGTTAACTGAAGGCCGGCGCTCAAAATTACCACTTTGTCACAGACCAGCCGATGTAACAACGATTTCTGAACGATAGATTATCTTCACGAGAAACAAACCACCACTAGGTTGATAGTTCGTTCTAGTGAAGACAATCCTGTACAAAAAGGTACTGCCGAGTGAGACGACTTCTTCCGAGCGGCGATCTATTGGATTCGACTCGATGACACGGCGAAGACCTTCATTGGGAAAATGAACAACTGTGGAAAATCGAGTCGGACCACTCCCGCTCCAAAGTAGACGAAGACGCCGAAACATTAGCTGAATAAAGGTTCTAATAACAACCTTGTAAAGCAGCTTATAAACGAATGAATACACACACTGATTATTCATACTGAGGTTAAGCTGAAGTTAGTTTTAAAACATATGTGGTCTGGACTTAAGGTGCTCCTTAAAGTAGAAATCACTAGTCTGGATGGAATTAAGTGAGAAAACCTTTAGATCGTTTCCTACAGGACATAACATGACTTTCTTTCTAGTGTGATTAACAGATGAGAGCAAGGAATCTCTATGGAAACAAAGGTCCATAAGAGAAAAAAGAAAAAAGAAAACCGAAAAACCATGGCCCTTAGAACACAAAAGGAACGACACAAAGTTGAATTACTAACAGAAACTAGAAGGCTAAGAATTCGTTAAGAAACGGTTAAAAATAATGTTTTCATGACTTCCTTCACATCTGTAACCAGAACTAGTCGTTCACTTTGATCCAGTTCATGATCTCAGCAGTCGGACTGTGCTAGTTACCACTAAATCATCTAACGTGTACATAACCTTTAGATCGTTTCCTACAGGACATAACATGACTTTCTTTCTAGTGTGATTAACAGATGAGAGCAAGGAATCTCTATGGAAACAAAGGTCCATAAGAGAAAAAAGAAAAAAGAAAACCGAAAAACCATGGCCCTTAGAACACAAAAGGCACGACACAAAGTTGAATTACTAACAGAAACTAGAATGCTAAGAATTCGTTAAGAAACGGTTAAAAGTAATGTTTTCATGACTTCCTTCACATCTGTAACCAGAACTAGTCATTCACTTTGATCCAGTTCATGATCTCAGCAGTCGGACTGTGCTAGTTACCACTAAATCATCTAACGTGTACATTACAGTTGCACATCCATACCAATAAAGGAAAGAGCTCTCGGTGTAGATCAATCCCTGAGCGATGCGCCGTGCATTCGACTTCATTAAGTAACGTTGGAGGTGATTGAATGCATATCTGGCCCTTACAATGACTCGCGGTGGCCTGCCGATGTATCGACTGAGTGTGGCTATCCTCTCAGACAAGCCTGGTAACCATTTGCCGACCCCGGAGGGATGGAAGGCTTGGTGGACCATGGGCGCAGAAATCGATTCCACGTGCGTGTCGCAGTGGCGCCTCCAACGACTGCACCACACGCGCCCATTTATTCCAATAACAGTGCAAAATAATCTGAAAACATAAAAGGAAGAAAATCGCACCAAATGAATCCGAAATTATAAAACGAGACTTAACTTCAAAAATTTAGCAACATTTCCGTAGTTGCGGACTCTGAAGAATACAGTTTAGAATGCGCATGTCTACGCGTATTTTCCTATGACTTGTATTTAAATTGTAGCATAACCCAAGTGTAGGGAAGTTTTTGAACCACATTTGATAGTTGATAGTACGAACCTACTTTCGTTAAAATTATTTCATATTTCATCATGGTAATTCATGATAAAAGGGTAAAAGGATAAAGCTCTCGGCGTTGATCAATCCCTAAGGAATACGCCAAGCATTCGACTTCATTAAGTATCGTTGAAGGTGATTGAATGCATATCTGGCCTTTACAATGACTCGCGGTGGCCTGCCGATGTATGAAGCCGGTGCTGGTACCATCCCAGGAAATCTGCTACCAATTCGCCGAGCCCGGAGGAATGGAGGGCTTGGTGAGCCAGGGGCGCGGGGATCGATTTCAAGTGTATTGCCGAGCGCCTCCGACCACTACGCTACACGCCCCACTGATTTTTACGATATATCTCATAAATTTGGGCTTCTTTTAATGTTACGAGCATGCTTTCAGTGTTGTTCATAAGGCCTTTTAGTGCTATTCTACGAAGAAACGAAAAAGAAACAGAACAAAGTCCTTAACAGCGGCGTTTTCAGATGCCGTCGTGTTCTTCAATTTTTCGTAACCTCGCCTTCAGTACTGGAACTACTATCTCAGGAACTATCTGCCTGTCCACTTTAAGATTCCTGTGCAAGCACACCGTTTCTGAGCCACTGGCTCACATTTACCCTGGCTGGATAAAGGGAATGAAATCCAGACATGGTTTCCGATGCACTGGTAGTTTTCTGATCATGAAAAATTTCCTTGAATTCCGGCAATCTCCATGCCAGATGTAATCTCATGCAGTCGCCAACCTTTGGGGATCGCTGTACCGCCCTTTGATCAGGTTTCTTTTATTCTCAGGAAAGCCACTATTCACATGGTTCTGATTTAAGTTCGCTTTTGGGATGCAAATGTTGGGGCCTGTTTCAGCTTTGGTGAATCTCACGAAGGATGAACTCCGTTGTGTATGCTTCAGTTCAGCATCTACGAAAGCTGAGCAATGAGATGGGTACCACAGATGGGGATGGTGAGTCATTAATGCGCATTTATTATTAAACAAAGTTTTCATGTTACATCGCCGTCGAGCGATCGGTCGATTTTTATATCCCTACACCCACATTTATATTCATTTATGTACCGAATCATTTAACAGGAGAACTGATCGAAGAAATCACTGCCGAAGCAAACCTGCCTTCAAATCGATATTGTGAAGAGATGAAAACGCCCTTGATGGGTTACGTTAGGACTCCAGGGAAAAACAAATTTCCCCTCTCTCTCTCGTAAACCTAGTCGCTAGCCAAGCAGGATGAGAGATCAATCATTCAGCGCTACGGGACGGGCAGGTGAGAGCACCATGCTAGCAGCATCCCGTTGAAAAGTAACCCATCTTAGAAATCTAGGATGCATGGATAGAGAAACATATAAGAGCAGCAAGGGATAGATACCTTGATTAAATTTCAAAAAAATCGATGCGTCCACTAGGACGATCATCTAAACAATGACAGGACGTGCTTTTGGCTAACACCGAGCATCTGCATTCGCAGATGGACACGACTTTGGGATCACGAATGGTCGTCGCTGACGTCACAGCGTTCAGAGCGGACCACAACCATGAGCGATGATTGCGTGGGCAATGAAGTGGTAGAGCGACGCTGGTTCGAGCGGTTCGAACCCTGCCCACAATCACCAAACCTTTCATCCCTCTGAGGTACAGGAATTGGTATTGTACGTGCCCAAGAGCAGCTGACTCTCTGGAATTCACACAGGAGCGCTTTAACCCGATTATCCCAGGACTTCAAGAAGAATGGACTCGACCAGCATTCAACGACATTCATGACAAAAAGTCCATAAACAGTAGCCGAACCCATAAACGAAAATTCAGTGATCTTGGTGGATGGTGGATGCAGGGGAAAGAACCGAAGCAAGAAGTGCTGGGATCTGCTCAGAGGTATGAAGACGTAAGAAAAATCGTCTATCGATCTGTTGACGAAAAATTATGAAACAAAATAACTCAAAAATTACACATTGATCAGACTATTATTTCTCGTATGGCAGTTTCTATGGACGCACGAATGTCAAGGATAATAGAAGAGTTTCACCCACCATACAAACAGTGACAAAGTGAGCAATAAAGCGCTTTTTATTCCTACGCATTGTAGAATTCGAGGTCGATATCCATTCATGCAAATGAGGTGGGAGTGGAGGTAACATTGATATCTTGTCATAAAAGCTCTAAAAACTCGGCGTAGATCTATCTCTGAGGGATGCGCCATGCATTCGACTTCATTAAGTATCGTTGGAGGTGATTGAATGCATATCTGGCCTTTACAGTGGCCTGCCGATGTATCGAGCCAGTGCTGCTATTCTTCCTCACAGATAAGCCTGGTACCAATTCGCCGACCCCGGAGTGATGGAGGCTTGGTGGGCCATGGGCGCGGGGATCGATTCCACGTGTGCGTCACAGCGGCGCCACCAACCACTGCGCCACACGCGCCTGTAGCTTGTCATATCAGTTCAAATTCTTAGTAGACTTTCATGCATGATTCTGTTAAGACTTGTGAATACTCGTTAAAGTGTTTTTAGACTGTAAGGCATAGAGATAGACTAATGACATGTAAAACAGCGATATTGATCGAATGTTAATTACTGATTAAAATCTTTAAAAATAGTTTGTTGTAACTATCCTTTAAAAACGTAAAAAGCTGAAAGAGCCAAGCAAGCTCACAGCATCGTTCTTTTGAGTGGCTGGCCAGATACACAAGCAATTCCTCGTCATCTGTCGACTCTCTGATTTTCCGATAATAAAAAATAACTTTTCAATAACCGGAGGTCTTCAGGAGGTTTGTACGTAAAGAATATGTAGAAAATACCTTAACCATGGTTTTTTGGTACGAATGATATGTTTGCTAGTATTTACCGAATATTAAATGACAACGGGAGTAGTCTGGAGTGCACCAATCTGGTGACTGCTGGTGGCAACGTTAGGTAGAAAACTGGCCGTGACAACGGCAAAGCAAGGGCCACGTAACGCGTGAGTCTCCCGAATGGTTAGTGGCAGCTCGATCTAGCCTGGGATCCAAATTTTGCAAATATCTCAACATCATAGTGGTCAGTAAATAAAGAGCTAATTACAACGATGCTGAGATATTTGCACAAATCGGAACCGCAGGTGTCTGCGGTGGGGGAACGAACGCGCTATTACCCTTTCCGGGGTCTAATGCTGGCATTTCCCAAATGATATTAAGAAAACTGAATGAGGTGATCTACGAAGGTTTACCACACCCGCTTTACTCGCCAGATTTGTCGTCAAGAGATTTTCATTTTTTAAGCATCGGGGGCAACTTCTGACGGAAAAGTTCTTCAACGACCAAACAACCGTTGAATTCATCGTTACTAGAACCAACGGAATCATGAAACTTGTTTCTTTTTGAAACAATGTGCTAGTTGTAATGGTCTTTATTTCTGTGAATAAAAAATAGTACAAAAAAGCAGTGGTTATTTAAATTTTGCATCCAAATAGAATATTTCATATGGTACCACCTAATTTCACAGCTTCCATAGGTTATCACCCAATTCCACAGCTGGGAGTGGATAGTGCAATAGTAATGATTGATGTCCACCATCACTAGCATAGTGCTACTTCGATTTCGCTCCGCACCAAATCAAGCCGTTCCGTCCTTATCCGTCCGGGTACCAGACTTGGTACCAGACTTGTCTGGAAAAAAATCGCTCTGTGCAATCCAAATGGGAGCGCTCCAGTCCGGCTATCTCAGAACTCTAGAGAAAATCGACTCGAAGCAGCGACCGGAGCCAGACGTGAAAGTTGGAAGGTCTTCGTGCACAATGGATGCGAGGAAACCAGAAGAATGTGAGAAGTGCTGGGATCCGCACGGCAGATGTGAATACGGGTCAAATAAAAAAATTCATAGCTATCCGTGTTCAATAATGCCAGGATTCAATGAATACTACTTAATAACCAATAGGTGAACGCTGGCATTATTAATTTTCGTTTCGTACCTCTTACTACGGCTACCTGTGCATGGAAAGTTATTCAAATCGTAGATAAGAAGCATCGAGCAGAAAGTGGAACAGCATTGCTAGGGCCAAGTTGCAAGCAGATTCTAAATCGCTGGCTTCAGAAGTGCTGCACTACCCACTCGTCTAAAACGGTACCGTAGACGGATTCTGAAGAATAAGAACGAGGAGTTTCACCTCAGCAGGTGAAAAGTGTGGTGGGAATCACCTGAATGTCGATCCGTAGGTCACCAGTGATAATCTGCTAGCAAATAAAAAACCAATTGAAGAAAATATATTCAAACCGTTTGTTGAAACTGTTCATGCATGTGTTCTTTCATCGATAAGCTTACACGAAGTTGATAAAGAATTTTCATTCGGTTAAGATTTCGATGCCGTCGTCTTCGTGAAAGCTGACGGTCCGAGTAGATGGTCCACAGTTGTTCATCTTCTCGATGTGGCATCTTCGTCTTTGGATCAAGTCGGATATCCCCCTGCGGAGTATCGCTCGAATGAGGCAATTTAATCCGACGACGCTCTCCATTACAGGACCCTGGTTATCTATAATAGTGAATGTCCAGTCGTAACAACTTGTTTTCTGGAATAGTATTCTTGCACTTGATTTTCATTGGAATTTTTTCTCTTATTATTCGTCTTCAATATCGATTACACCGAACTAAACCGTCCGCTGATTTCAATGAGTACAAGCGATAGGGAGAAAGAACCGCCCGCCACGTATTCGACTCTATTCGCAGAATCACAGAGGGGAATGAATATACACTTGGCCTATACAATAACTTTTGGTGGTCAACCGATAATTTAAGCCAGCGTATTTTTTATTGGTGGAATAACACGAAGTTTCTACAAAAGTTTTTTCGGCGCGATCATCTTTCTCTGAGCCGCAAACATCCGTATGGGCTGTCCAAAGCCTTTCATTCCAACAGTCTGGCCCTTCGAACCCGCATCGAATCAAATATTCTGCAGCAGCGACATGTAATCGGGCCTCTTCCGGAAGAGGTTTTTGGTTTGAGCGGTGTTCCACTCTACTGCTTAGTTAAGTGTGCCGGCAATGCCGTCTTTCATAGCCTTAGAGAACAGAGGACAGTTCTGGTATGGTATCGCTGCGACAGTGGCAAAGATATAGTTCTATTTATAATTTTCCGTGCTTTATGAGGAAGAATTTTACCACACATGCAGAAATTCACTTTGCTTCCACTCAATTTATGTATGAAAACAATCAATCAAAGCAGTTACTTATGAGCCTGAGCGGCCCATGTTCCCGTTCTCTGCTCGTGTTGTTCCATCGAACTGTGTGAAAGAGTGAATCTGAAATGAAATGCGTCGACAAAATCGTCAATCCGTCGCTTTCTCTCTCAGCAATCGCGAGGTTGTTAAACAGCAAATGCCTAGTTCCATACAATAACGTACCGCCTTCTTCAGAGCCTGGAAGGATACACTAACAGGCAACTCACTAGGCCTTCAATAGCACAAACAAAAAGATGAAAATCTGCACGATAATTACAAGATCTACGGCTTCTCAAAAAGGTCCGGAGTCACCGTACCTGGGGGCATGGTAGTACCTGAGAGTGTGCACTTGGTATTAGAATTGGACCCAAGCTTTTCACCATCACAGCCTATTTCTAAAACAATCTTGCGTAGGATAGCATGCAACATTTATGAGTTTCAAGATTGATTCCGCCCTCAGGCTAAACAACGAATATCAAAAAGAGCTGAAAATCAAGAGGCGGCGACATTCCCGCCATCACCTTTCCCTAGAACGTTTTTCAGACAGCTGGACTCCAACGACATTGACATAAGCGTAGGATAGCATGCAATCTTTATGAGTTTCAAGATCGACTCCGCCCTCGGGCTAAACAACGAATATCAAAAAGAGCTGAAAATCAAGAGACGGCGAGATTACCGCCATCTCCTTTCCCCAGAACGTTTTCCAGAGAGCAAGAGCCTAACGATGGAATTGATATGAAATTCCGCATGTTTTTGGACGGCGTTCTCAGGATCCTTAATCACTACCGCGGTAGAAGGTTTACCTCTAATCTTACAGCCGCACAAACATGTGGCTTGCGAAAAATTTGAGAATTAATAAACTCGAAAACAATAAGGCAAAACAATCTTGCGTAGGATAGCATGCAACATTTATGAGTTTCAAGATTGATTCCGCCCTCAGGCTAAACAACGAATATCAAAAAGAGCTGAAAATCAAGAGGCGGCGACATTCCCGTCATCTCCTTTCCCTAGAACGTTTTTCAGACAGTAGGACTCCAACGACGGAATTGACATAAAATTTCGCCTGTTTTTGGACGGCGTTCTCAGGATCCTTAATCACTACCGCGGTAGAAGGTTTACCTCTAATCTTACAGCCGCACAAACATGTGGCTTGCGAAAAATTTGAGAATTAATAAACTCGAAAACAATAAGGCTGTCTGTTAGTGATAAGGGGGAAGAGTTCGTAGTTATTCCTCGCCAGTTGGATGTTGAGATAACGGAGAAACATCTTAGTGATGATACTCTCTATCGCCCATCCTCTGAAAAGGAATACAGACATCTACACCGAAACCTAAACAAGCAATGGGTCAACGTGGCAAAGACTGTAGGCTTAAAATCTTAAATAATAAAGAGGTTATTTAGCACCTAAAAATCAATAAACCAACATGTCCCATTTTGTACCTACTTATTAAGACACATAAGTTGGTATCTTCTGATGATGTTGCGTCAACCAATCCATCATCACTCAAGATTAGACCTATCATCAGCTGTGTATACGGGCCAACGGATAGAATAACCTTGTTTTTAAGCCTAATACCTACCCAGTTGCTTAACGACATTCCAGCCCACCTCACGAACACCCAGATGCTCCTAGAACGTCTACGTGATGCGTCTCCTAATAACGCGTGCGTGATGGAGTCGCTCGACGTTACCGCGCTGTACACCAACGTATCGAATGACTCCGCAATGCAAGCCATCTTCGAACTTCTTGTTGAAGGAAAAATAAAAATGCATGGCTTGTCCATCCAGCAGTTTATGGCTCTCTTAAAGGAATGCCTAACCTGCTCGATTTTCAGATGGTCTGGGAAATATTACGCGCAAATAAGGGGCTTGCAATGGGACAGCGACTGGCATCAAGCCTTACCATTGCGTTTATGTCTAGAGTGGAAGCTCCCATTCTCGGTCTTCGGGCGTTTCTGTACTGCAGATATATAGACGATTGTTTTGTCGTCTTCTCTCCACAGGAGGAGATGGGCAGATACTTTGAATTATTGAACGAGCAGTCAGAGTACATCAAGTTCACCCGGAAGAAACAGTAGGACGACTGGGTCCCGTTTCTAAACGTTCAAATTAACTTGTCAAGTAGAGGTTACATGACAAAGTGGCACTGAAATCCAAGTAACAGAAACATTCTGGTTCACTCCCTTTCTTGTCACCCTTCACACACAAAGAGGGCGCTTGTGAGAAACATGTTTCAAACAGCCACCACTGTGTGTACAAGTAGGGAACTAAGGGAGGAATCGCGCGATTTGGCTCGGCAAATAGCCTTCTCCAATGGCTACGAAATTGTAACCCCACGAGATAAGTTTCTAGGGAAAGCGACGCTCCAAAAGGAACGGTTTGGCCGAAACAAAGTCCCATTTATCTTGCCCTTCATTAGAGATGAAATAAGTGTAGCGATGAGGCAATGCTTAAGAAGGGCAGATCTAGAGGAACCGGTAGCGATAATTGAAATACCACAGAATAATCTTCGGCTCCAGTTAGTTCGTAACCGCCTATACGACCGTCTATGTGAAACACAGGATTGCGTAATCTGCCCTCATGGCAAGGACGGTGATTGCATGAGTTCAGGCACGATACACCTGATCTCTCGTGGTACATGCGGAGACAAATATATCGAGTTTGATATAAAAGTCGCTATCCTCGCACGGGATACTAAAACACCAACGCGCAAACTCCTCGAGGCTTTTTGGATAAATGCCAAAAATCCTACAATGAATAGCAGGGAGGAATTGGAGCCCGGATCAGCAACGAATTAATAATTAGCAATCAGCAAATAGCCTCGAGATCACGCGTGATCTCACCCCGTATCTTCGCATCGATCGTTGATGTGGGAGGTGCAGTCGTCAACCATATGCGACTCTGAGCGGCCGTTCTTCCTCGGTGGAAGACAGGTGAAAAAGCGGTGGGTTTTTCGAGAAGCCGTAGATCTTGCAATTACCGCGCAAATTTTTATTTTTCTGTCTGTGCTATTAAAGCGTTTGATCTAGTAAGCTGCGTATTACTGTACCCTTCCAGGTTCTGAAGAGGCGATTCTGCCGAAACGTCAGCTACGGTTGGGTTGTATGTGTGTTGTTGTATGGAAGTAAACATATGCTGTCTAACAACCACGCGATTGCTGAGAGAAAACGACCAATTCATGCCGTGCGGAGGTTAGTAGGAAGTCTATCCTGGGTGCTACTACAAAGCCGTCAGTGTTCAAGGAATCACCAATGGTACTATTAGCTCCATCACGACTCTTATTTTATTTCTCGTCCATCAGCTCACAACGATCTCAAAATTTATTACGAAAGCGATGTTTCCGCATTATTTTAGACCTTGACCTAAAGACATAAAGAAGGGTGAAAAGAACTTCATCCTAGAGCGAAATAGGCAAGTCGAATCGAACTCTTCAATAGCCACATCCTCTTTCACTCATACGAAATAAAGGAGGATGGATATGTTGTAACACCGGTTCTCTATTCCGAAATCCGACTTGCCATTTCGTCGGTAAAAATTGAGCAGCACCAGGTCCGAATAGGATTAGATCAGAACGCTTGAATAACCCTCCGCCAGTCCTCGTAAACGCACTAGTTCGGATGTCCACGCGTCACCTGTCTGAATGCAAATCCTAATCAATGAACGACCAGCAAGACCTTGCTATTCAAGTTCAACAAGAATGACTTCCACGATATCAGCAGCTATGACCCAATCTGCTTGCGGTCTGTCGTCTACAAACTTTTCGGTCGACTCTCCTAAATTCTAAACAGTACTGACAGAACACTGGACGAAGGACAGCCATGTGAGTAAGCAGGGCTTCGAAAAATATTCAGCGCAGGATTTCTATTGCTAGTGTGTTGATCCATGGATCTCCCCGATATTAGGGATCACGAGCCGATTAGTGGCGAAGCTACATGGCGCTTCTCCAGGTGGAGGATAGGGGATTAATCGTGAACCAAAGGCAACCTTTGCTTCCATGAGACGCAGGTGGATCCAGGGGATGGACTCCCTGTTTCTGCTGCGCCGATTTGGCACATACTTTCTGTATTTGCTAGGCGTATTCATGCATGTGTGTGTGGGTGCGTTCTCGCTTTATGCGGATTGTATTCTACGAGTCAACTCGGCCAAAAGCCTGCAATCAAGTGACAGGGAAGTATATGGGAGGCGGTTAGGAGTCGCCTCCAACAAATAAGCTCCATGTCCAGTCTGGGAGAGCTTGGCAAGCTACCCGTCAGTATAACCAGCCCCCACGTTCAAAGCCCAGCAAGCTATACGTGGGTATCAAATATGTTAAACACAGTAAAAAAACGGGCCTCATTCCCCTGACCCCGAAAGAGCCCCAACTATCGCAGCGTTGGTAAGGGCGAGTACGGAGAGGCTGCTAAAATCTTCAAGCCAGTGGAAGGTGCCTGGATTACAAATAACTATGGTGACGATCTATACCTACAATGCACGTCACCTGCACCCGAGTCCTCGATAGAAGACTTGCCCATGCGGGAAAGAACGATAGATAAGGTACGACGTCATCGGCCTGACCGAGACGAGACGACGCCATCCATTCAACGCCGTCTATGACATCGGAGAAGAACTGTCCCTGGGAACATGCGACAGTAGAGGAGTCGGTGGCGTCCGCGATCTTGTCAACACGAGTTTGTCCATGAACATCAATTCATTCGAACAGCTTACAACTCGAATCGGACTTTTACGATTAAAAAGATGTGGATCAATACTGGCTTTGACAATCTTCGTCGTTTACGCTCCGGCGACAAACTATGCCGAAGAAGAAGTCGACGCGTTCTATATGGACTTGGAGAAGTTCTATAGAGAAGACCATACATTCAAGGTCATCATTGGAGATTTCAATGCCAAGATCGGACCAAGAAGATCGTCTGAGGAACGTCACATTGAGACCCACGGATTAGAATGGGCTTCCTGAGTTTATCATGGCGACCAAAACCATCCATGGTAACTCGCAACTCCAGAAGCCTCACCGTCAACGATGGACGTGGGAATCTCCCAATGGAGAGTACCATAACGAAATAGACCACATCATAGTAAATAGGAAGTTTTGCCTAACCGATGTCGCTGTTGTCCCAAAATTTTACACGGGATCAGACCACCGTCTCCTTCGTGCAAGATTTTATTTCTCGCGGAAAGGAGAAAAAGCCGCTAAATTCAAAAACCGAAGTCCCGGAACCACCACAAACTGGGACTTATTCAACTCATTCGGCTGTTGGGAAGATGCGGTTGTCGACAACATCGACGAGGAATATGATTGGCTCACTGAACATCTTCACGTTATCGCCATGAAAGCTGAGAGCTCGAAGGTCACCAAGAGACGTCTCTCTCAAGAAACTCTCGAGCTAATACGCCAGCGTGGAATCGTACGAGCTACGGGCAACCGCGAACTAACGTCCGAGCTTGCGAAACAGTACAGACACGCGATAAAAGAAGATCTTAAAGAGAGAAGAGCAGCAGTAATGGTCGAAGCTGCAGAGGCTGGGAAAAGCATTCGCAAAGTCAAAGCCAGCCAAAATTTCGCCAATTGCAAGAACGAGATGATTGCACTCCGACGTCCAGACGGAACAGCTACGGCGTCCAGAAAGGCAATGGAAAACTCACGTACACTACTCAGATCTCTTCAATAGCCACGGCCTTCTTCCTTCATATGAAATAAAGCAGTATGGATATGTCGCACCACCACTTCTCCCTTCTGAAATCCGACATGCTATTTCGTCGGTAAAAAATCGAGCAACACCAGGCCCGGACAGGATAAGATCTGTACACCTAAAGAACCCTCCGCCAGCCCTCGTAAGCACACCAGCTCGGCTCTTCACTCGTTCGTTGTCTGAAAGCAAGGTTTCTACTCAATAGAAGACCAGCAAATACACGCTATTTTTCAAGAAGTGCTATCGCCATGATAACGGCAACTATTGCCCAATCGAATAAGTATTGGGCGCATGTGGTGCAGTGGTTGGAGGCGCCTTGCGATACACTCTTTGTATCGATCCCCCCTTCCGTTACCCAACAATACTTCCATCCCTCCATCTCTCCGGGGTTGACAGGTACTGGACTTGTCCGGGACGATAGCAGCGCTGGTTCGATACATCGGTAGGCAACCGCAAGTTGTTGTAAAGGTCAGATATGCATTCAATCACCTTCAAAGATGCTTAATGAAGTTGAATAAACGGCGCATCTCTCAGGGATTGATCAACGCCGGGAGCTTTTCTAGCTTTTATCGCCTAATCTACTTGCTGTCTGTCGTCTTCAAACTTTCACTCGAGTCATCCTCAAAAGAATTGACAGAACACTGGACGAAGGACAGCCATGTGAGCAAGCACGGTTTCGAAAAGGATTTAGTACGATGGACCTTATGCACATAATAAAATGACTCACTGAAGTGTCGCGAGAGCACGAAAGACCGCTCTGCCTCACTTTCATCGATTTAGAGAACGGCTTTGACTCAACTAAGATAGAAGCAGTCATGGAAGCCGATGATAGTCAAGTAGTCCCTACTCATTACATGAAGATTCTTCGTGAGCTGTACAAAAATTTCACAGCCGAGATATCACCATTGTGCAACGATATTAACGTTGACGTCAAAAGAGGAGTTAGGCAAGGCGATACAATCTCGCCAAAATTATTTACAGCCATCCTCCAGAACGTCATGCGAACATTGGAATGGGATGATATTGGTGTGAAAATCGATGGTCGGCAGATACATCACCTTCGCTTTGCTGATGATATCGTTCTTGTAACACCAGACATTAGCCAACCCGAACGAATGCTTGCGGACTTTGATAAAGCGTGTGGAAAGATTGGTTTTCGACTTAAATCTCACAGAAACGATGTTCATGAGGAAAGGATTGGTTTGCTATGCCCCATTCACCCTAAACGGAACGAACATCTCCGAATGCTTCAGTTATGTCTATCTAGATCGGGAAACCAATATGATGAACGACTTAGCTCCAGAGCTGAGCAGAAGGAAACGAGCGGCTTGGGGAGCTTTCAAGAGCATCGAAGATGTAGTGAAGACAACAAAGAACACCCGACTCCGTGCTCACCTTTTCGACTCAACTGTTCTTCCTGCCCTAACGTATACGTCAGGGGTCAGTGAATAAGTAGGATCAAACATCACTCAGCGTTATCGAACGCGCAGTCGAAAGGGCGATGCTAGGAGTATCCCGTTTCACACAAGTAAGGAATGGGATCCGAAGCTCCGGCCTGCGTCAACGATCAAAAATCAAAGATTCCATTCTATACGCCAAACAGTCGAAGATAAGGTGGGCAGGACACATAATGAGTATGAATGATAACCGATGGACAAGAGCCGTTAGTGATTGGATTCTTCGGGATGTCAAACGTACTGCAGGAAGACCACCGACCCGATAGTTAGAGTTCTTCTCGAAGAGCCTATAGAAAGACATGATGCTCGACGAAGCCCTAGAGCGAGCAGAACCAACTGCGCTACTCTTGCACGCGATAGTGAAAAATGGAAGATTTACTGGCGCCCGTTCGAGTCAGTTGACGATCAACGTGATTGCAGATGATGTAGGTGACAGGAAGTCAAAATTCTTCTTTCACAACCTGTGGCATGGTTGACGTGATATTTGCAGTGCGAATAAAAACTTTTTGATAGAAGTGACTTGTATAATGCTGAGATATTTGCAAAACTCCGGAGCGCAGGTGTCTGCGGTGGGGAACAAACCTTGCCATTAGAAAAGAATAGGAAGTAAAAAAAACGTTGAGATTGTGATTATAACTATAGCCTCAGCTTAACTGAGTTCAATACCGATTTAGGCTTCCCAGATCAATTCATTTGACAGGTGATTGCTGATGGCAAGTGATCAATACAACTATTAGAGAAACTGGCGAAACGAAGCACCCGCATGGTGTTGTGCTGAACGCGTTACTCCCCGGAAAGGACAATAATGGGTCCGCTCTCCACCGCAGACACCTGTGGTCCGGAGTTTTGCAAATACCTCAGCAATACATAAGTTATATTTCGCAGCATACCCTGCCATTAAAAAGGATTAGGCAGTAAATAAAAAGGTTGAGAAGTGACTTGCTTTAAAAATGCAGAAGGAAAACTTAACTGTAAGTTACACATGACGTCACCCAATTAGATCTGGAGAAAGCCCTATAAAATATTAATCTTCAGAATTAATAAACTCACGTAATTGCGATATGGCCTTAGATTTACTACCCTGTTGTGCTTGAAAAAATTGTGGAACTTTGCGAGGATCTAAATATTCACAATCATTTATTCGAATGTAAGATATTATATGTATATTACAAATTATTACATAATATATATTTATAAGGGCGCTTGTGGCGCAGTGGTTGGAGGCGCCATTGCAGCACACACGTGGAATCGATTCCTGCGCCCATGGTCCACTAAGCCTTCCATCCCTCCAGGGCCGGCAAATTGGTGCTAGACTTGTCTGGGAGGATAGCAGCACTGGTTCGATACATCGGTAGGTCATCGCGAGTCATTGTAAAGGCCAGATATGCATTCATTCATAAGACCGACTTTCTATTAACGTAGGCATTGGTCAATAATTTTTTTTCTTGATAAGTACACACGGGGTTGTTACTTTGATCTCTATGCACAAAAAAGCTGGCGTTTCTAAAGACCTCGCCTTTTTCAGCACCCGAAAAGACGATGTTGATTGCAACGTAGTCAGCCGACCACACCCATAACCCCAACAGAAAAATCACAAAACCTAGATTCCACTCAGATTGGAAACAAAATATCCCTTCTCTGCGGTTGGAGTATATTCCGGAACTCCGCTGAAACGTCAGCTTCTTTGTGAATAAAGAATACGGTAAAAACTTTGTGTGTGCTCGTCAATAAAACAGCGAATCAGAATAGGATTTTCAAACTGTTGCATATAACCACAGATAAATCTCATTGTAACATCTATATCAAATATCTCCAGTGTTCAGCTTAAAAAATAGTGAATAGGCAAGTTAAGTTACCTTATCTCTCAGCATATTTGAACGAGATAGGAAATTGACGACTAGAACACCTAAAAACAACTTTATTTTTACAAAAATCTTCGATGTGGTGGCTCTTCAGCTCATAAATACAACTAAAGCTTTACGAATGTTTTGTATTTCATCAGATGGTCCAACTCTAGTAACTTGACTCAGAAGTATTTCTTCTAATCGTTCTCAAATATACAGGCAACTAAGTGGGAGATACGGTATAAACAGTTCATAACTCCAGCGTTTGCTATTCGTTCATCTTCATTTGCATCCATTACATTAGACGAACGAACCTCGTTGGCCTAGCAATGTTGCCATATTTTTGATGGTCTCTTCGGAATGAAACGCCTCGTCTGGACAAATGATGTCAGCTTCAAGCTGCATATAACAAGCATCGAGTATGATCGCATCAAATTGTTGTCCTGAACAAACTACGAGGTTGTGGCGATCCTCAAAAGTCAAACAACACTTACGATGTCTGTAGGTTTCTCAAAAGAGGAAAAAGCGATGTTCCTGCCAAAGTAGTAATGACATATTGTTAGCTTTTACATATTGCCTAATACAATTTTTTATGGCAGGATATTATGTGTGATACAACCACAATCCCTTTCCCTTCTCATTTGTTTTCTTTTGCATGCTCTATCCTTTTTTGTAATCACAATGGTGCTGCTATATTCGCAAAATTTTAGAGTGCTAGTGCATGCGGTGGAGACCAAACACGATACCATCGTTTATGGTGACTAATGCGTTCACCACTGCACCATGCGTGTCGTTTATTTCGCTTGTCTCTCAGCCAGGTTTCTATCTACCAGTGCCATCAACAATCACCTGTCAACGGGATTGATCTGGGGAACCGAAAGGATAGCAGCGCGTTCGTTCCCCAACACGCACTCCTGAGGCCCAGAGTTTTGTAAACATCTCAGCACCATTGTTGGTGGTAGTGACCACAACAGAAATTACAGCCCACCAGTAGTATGTGACGATGATATTCTTAAACTCTTTGTTTTTCCTCAATAAGCAGACACGAGGTTGATGACAAGTAGTATTCTAAGACTGTCATTCATTTTTCCAAGTTCTTTTTGCTACATCGGAATCAGCTCAATCCCCACTTTGCTATTAAAGGATAAAAGGATAAAGCTCTCGGTGTTGATCAATCTCTGAGGGATGTGCCATGCATTGGACTTCATTAAGTACCGTTGGAGGTGATTGAATGCATATCTGGCCTTTACAATAACTCGCGGTGGCCTGCCGATGTATCGAGCCAATGCTGCTATCCTCCCAGACAAGTCTGGTACCAATTTGCCGACCCCGGATGGATGGAAGGCTTGGTGGGCCATGGGCGCAGGAGTCGATTCCACGTGCGTGTCGCAGTGGCGCTTCCAACCACTACGTTACACGCGCCCTACTATGCTATTATTCTATGTTTTCTGTGATTTCACTTATAAGGATTGTTGTGCATAGTTTTCAATGAGAATAGAAGGAATAAAACAGAAAAATCCATGAACTTCATTTTGTTAGTGATCAAATAAATACCTTGTTCAACAGATCGCCTCAGATATTGAACACCATCGTCAACTACGACTTGATAGCGATCATCGGTCTCTAAAGAGAACCACTTCTTTGCCATATTGACGGTAGCTGGGCTTATCTCAACTGCGGTGATTCTCATCTGAATTCGATCCATCATTTTCTGGTTTATAGAAAATGGAAATCTAATTGTTTACTGCCAACTCGTTAGTTATAAGTTCAGTTGTGGAAGAGTGAAAGAAGAAATTTCCAAACAGTAGATGTAAACTCGAGTGAATCTTAGCATTGTTTCAAATTTTTAGAAGTAGCTGGGCTTATCTCAACTGCGGTGATTCTCATCTGAATTCGATCCATCATTTTCTGGTTTATAGAAAATGGAAATCTAATTGTTTACTGCCAACTCGTTAGTTATAAGTTCAGTTGTGGAAGAGTGAAAGAAGAAATTTCCAAACAATAGATGTAAACTCGAGTGAATCTTAGCATTGTTTCAATTTTTTAAAACGAGTATCCCAGTCCCGAATTGTCGAACCCCAATGTCAAACGCTTTCAAAACCATAATGTTCAGATTTCGTCAACATAGATTTCCATCAAAAGGGACAGTTATCGCAAAAGTCCGAGCGTCAGCATCAGCGGCAATCCTGGAGGAATGCTGGGTTCTTTCCCGGTTTCAAAACAGTAATCGTCGTATGAAGTGCAATCAGATGTACATGTTAAAGTCGCATTTATATGCATGTAGTGCTATAGAAAGTGTTTATGATGAAATGAAACAAGAGGAAAAGTAGAAAGTGGTGGGAAAAATCAAATGAAGGACAAAAAAATGAATGAACGAAACAATAAAAGGTATCGAAGTGGAGGAGAAAAAATCGCTAGAACGAATGGTCAGTAGGCAGTTTCACTGGCCCGCAATCACATCGATATCTGCTGAAATTCTTTGTAAATTACCTATGAATTATAGAAAGGAATATTATCACACCTGTGGAAAGTTTTGATGTAAATGGCCACTGACGAAACCGCCGCCAAGTCCAACAACGAGCACGTGAGTGTTCGATGTATTTGTTCGGGAAACAGAACCGCTTGCGAAAATCTCGCCTAAATTTTTGACTTCTAAGTCTCCGAATATCAACAAGTTGCTAGGAGCAGCCTTGATCGGCGCTCCTATTTAAGAAAGGTAAAATGAAGGAGAATCCACTTCAGCATGGGTCTACAACAATCGTTTGATCATGCAGAACCTGCATGGTAGTGAGTGGTATTGATTTCGCACAAGTGCTTTGAAGAAAAAGTTGAAATGTTTTTTAGAAAACACAACCCATAATAGTGAAAAAAATCTGCAATACTCTAGATGGCTTTCATTTTCATTTTCTGGATTCGAGGTTTGTACCGTATTCTTTTACGACATACAGTATTCTTAACTCAAATATGTTTCGAATTCTACAGTAACCGCATAACCTACTGGCCATTGTTCTCGACGTTCCATAAGGCGCTATATCGAAGTCAATCTTCCATTTACTCGTGTCCAGTGCACTTCTCATAAGTTCTAAAGCTCTGATATACCTTTTTTCATTCAGAATAACAATAAGAAGAGTTTCAGTATTCGAAATTCGATAAAGCCGCATGATTTTCATATGGTGTCACCTACACCGACTTACTTTGGGGAAATTTCAAATACGCGTACGTCATTAACAGATGCTCCTTCATTGCCGCTCGTAGAACTCTTCGTCTGAAACACCCAGATCTGATTTTTCTTCCAAAGAATGATCATTTTAACGTAGTGAAAACGGCTAATCGATATCTCTGGACGTGGGAATGATTCAATGTTTCATCTTAGCCAATGATCATTTGAATCTTCTTTGGGGATATTTAGTGCTTGGGGACCGATTTCGGTTCAATTTGAGGTCCCGAGGACCTCAAATGAAACCGAGAACTTTTGAATCGTTCTTCAAAAATGGTTTGCTACTGTTATGCGAATTAGTGCTATATGTTTCCATATCACAGTGTTACGGTAATTATACCTTGAACAGATCTTGTCGAATGCTGCGTCAATTCCAACTTTTCTTGCCGCAGTTCTTTGGAATATTTTAAAACAAGTATTATCTGATTTTCGCCCAGCGGTTTCACGCTTCATCGTGGCTGCGAGGTGTTCCTAGGCGAAAAGCTGCGATGTAGAGAGGGGGCATTCGTCCCCCTGGCTGGATCTCCCTAGCTGAGAAGGAGTCCCACGTTTCCATCAGGAAGCCTAGCTAAGAGTAAACCAATACCAGGATCAACCACCGTCCTGGCATTAAGGTCGCAAGGTGGCAAATCCCTCTGATATCCACAAGGGCTGCGACTGCCTGTAGTGGTGAAGAGTTGGGGCACGCTTTGGCTAGGCTGACCTCGGGATTCCAGAAAACCACAATGGCTTAACCAGCAAATCCGCACAATCAGTAAGGACGGACCATTCAATTGTTATGTACCAAGTATTATCCGATTTTACCCATTTCATACTGCATTGTCATAGGAGAGTGGTATTCCTAGAAATGAAAGTGCAATGGTGACTAGGAGGTTTATCCCTCAGAAGGCTCTCCCAAGCTGTGAAGGAGTCCAGAGCGATCTCGAGATATTTCAGAGAAAGAGAGTCTCGCCCGCTAACAAATTAACGGTAGAAATTGTGACGAGCTAGCTCGCCTCATCTTGGGGAGGAGTGCTTCACGTTTTCAAATAGACGCCATTTAGCATGTAGTAGACGATATGAACTGATTTCAACCCGTGTGTGTTCTTCAACTTTTGCATACAAACATCTCAGTACTAAGTCACAGAGAACCTCATTAATTTAGAATATTAACCATCAAAATCTATATTTCTTTGCCAAATATGTACAATCCTTATACACTACTTGAACCCTTTATTTGTTGCCTTAGACAATTCTTCACGGCAGCGTATCATGTGAAATACAACCAAGATGACGCTGAGAATATTTGCAAAACTACGAACCGCAGGTGTCTACTATGAGGAATGAACGCGTTATTACTCTTTTCGGGAGCTAACGCGTTCACCACCACACCATGCGGATCCCTCTATTCGTGCATCAACAACTACCATTTTATTTTACTTTATATTATGCCACCGTTATCACATCTGCTCTGACTATCCCAGCACTTCTCGCATTCGATTCCTTTCCTCGCATGCATAATCCACGGACCTCTACCAATTTTCGCCTCTGTATTCGGCTGCTTCTTGAAAATTTCGTCTTCTTTATAAATGCCGTAGAATACTGGTTGAGTCGACTCACTCTCATTATAGTATTGGCGATGGCCGGGATAACTCGTTTCCACATGGATTGAAATAGAGCATAAGCGAGGATGTAAAACGAGCAGTTTGCTTTTAATGGCCCCTTCATCAATTACCACTACACTAACCTCTTTCCCTTTGTTCTGCTGTTTTATTTTTATTATTATTATAATTAATATGATTTTGTCCTTCCGTTTTAGTTTGTGGCTTTACCTATAATTATCTAAGCTTTCCTCACCTTCCGTTGATGTATGTGACTTTATCTCTAATTTGTACGCATTGTTCGTCCTCAAAACACAGTTCGTCTCTGGAAATAAATCGGCTCGTGTTCGGTTTCGAATCGTTGAATCTAGCTGTTTAAACGATATATTAATCAAGCAGAAGAACCATCATGTTCAATGTATATCACATCTTAACATATTTCTTTCAAGCAAGCGAGAACATGAGTCAGATACGACTCATTTCTTCGGCTATTTATTTAGTCGCGCAATTATTGCTTCGGAAATCAAAAAAGCTATACTTTAATTACAAAAATTTATGAAAAAATTAATTAGCACTTTCTCTCAATTGCAGTCACTACCATTTACTATAGTAATATAATTTACCCTTCCAACGGTTTACCGCCTCATCGTGGCTGGGAGGTGTTCGTGAATGTCTGACTGCGATGTACAGCGGGGTATTCATCCCTGGCAGGGTCTCCCAAGCTGAGAAGGAGTCCGGCATTTCCGTCAAGAAGCCTAACTATGAATAAACCATTACCGGGATACACCACCGTCCTGGTATCAAAGTCGCATGGTGGCAAATCTCCCTCTGATTCAAAAGAGCTGCGACTGCCTGTGGTGGTGAAGACCTGGGGCAGGCATTGGCCAGGCCGACCTTGGGATTCCAGGGAACCACAATTGCTTAACCAGCAAGTCTCCGAAAAATGGATATTGTGCTGGGGCTTGCACAACCAGTGAGGATGGGCCATTCAAGTATCAAGAAAGTAAGATATAATTTACAGTATACAGTTCTTGCATGGTCCTAAATAAAACTACTGCCATTACAATTCTGTAACGCTTCGCTTTGCAAACTTAGCAGCCTAGATAAAGTTAGTGTCTAAAGAACTCGGTTTGATGGCTTTGTTACTGAGATGCTCCCTACGGTTTATCGGCTCATCGTGACTTGGTGGTGTTCCTGGGTGTCGGACTGCGATGTACAGCTGGGGATTCACCCCCCACGGCAGGATCTCCCAAGCTGAGAAGGAGTCCGGCATTTCCGTCAAGAAGCCTAACTATGAATAAACCATTACCGGGATACACCACCGTCCTGGTATCAAAGTCGCATGGTGGCAAATCTCCCTCTGATTCAAAAGAGCTGCGACTGCCTGTGGTGGTGAAGACCTGGGGCAGGCATTGGCCAGGCCGACCTTGGGATTCCAGGGAACCACAATTGCTTAACCAGCAAGTCTCCGAAAAATGGATATTGTGCTTTTTGGATATTGGATAGGCTTCCACAATCAGTGAGGATGGGCCATTCAAGTATCAAGAAAGTAAGATGTAATTTACAGTATACAGTTCTTGCAAGGTCCTAAATAAAACTACTGCCATTATAATTCTGTAACGCTTCGCTTTGCAAACTTTACATTGAAGTATACAATCTATAATTTTTTAACTGCGACGTTCCAGATAAATGTAGTCGTCGTGTCTGCTGTTTCTCGTTCTTCCCTTGTTGGCATGTATTCCAGCAGATTTTGATGTCAAAGAAATAGATTTTTCTTGTTTTCTTCTACATGACCCATCTTTATATATAATTGCTCCGATCCTAGCACTTCTCTCTTTTGATTCTCTTCCTCGCAACCGTCATTCACGAAGGTTTTTTGAAATTTTCACGCGTGAGTTCTGGTTGCTGCCTAGGGATTGTTGTCTTCTTTAGAAATTTCATTCAATGCTTGCCGAGTATATTAGTCCTCAACCCCTTGAATAGCTGTATTAGAGCGTGATTTGAGTAGGTTGAGCCTGGACAACTTTGATACCAATTTCTCGACTCTGGAGGTAAAAGGCTCGGTGAGCTCCGGGAGGATAGAACCAAAACCGTGCTCATGATGAACAGGATCACTAGCACTGTGCCACCGTCCTCTTTATAGAATTAATACAATTTCTTGTAGCAACCAACAGGACGCGGCCGTTTCTTAGACTTTTGATAGCCATCTTTGAGGACATGGCTCTTAGAGATTTGTACTCCGTCCATATGAATCAGACCGAAGTAGACTTAAGCCTTGAGTATGCGTATCTACCATTTCTGTACATTATTGCCGAAATGATACTTGCTGTCTATAGAAGAGGAGACACCTGGCAATAGACAAACTTCTGCCAGTTGAGTAAACCCTAATGCGGTTTCTGTTGATGAGTTCGGCCAGAGGAGTAATCTTTCATAGGCCATCTCTTTCACCAGTTCCTGCGTTATCCGCAAAATTGCAGCGAGTGAACGGTATTTCAAACTTCTCTCTTGACGGGACGAGAGTGGAAACACATTGTTAAGAGCACATCTTTTGTCCCTGCATCGAAACACTGGGTACCTTCCTCATCCGCAACAGTCACTATGGTACGTCAAAATTTGGGAGGAACCTGAGAACCTAGTTGGGCGAGAGAAAAGTTTTAGCGTCGAAAGAACAATGTGCGAAAAACTTTTTTCTAATTTATTAAATAAGTGCAAAAAATAGCCTTTACGGGCCATATTTGGCACTGAATTTGTGTTGGGCAAGCATTTGATTAAACAACCTGTTTGAAAACTAGTTTAAATCCATACACGCGGTCCAAAAATTTTAAGAAACATCAAAGCTGTAAGCGAGGCAACCTTTAAATCATGTGTTTACGCACAGAAGCCTGTTATAGCCGTAGGTGGACACTAAAAGTGACATAAATTCCTTTTCGCTGTAACTGATGTCTCCTTCTAGTGCTTCAGCATCAAGTTCAGGTGCATCGCTGAAGATGATAACGAGGAGAAATGCCTGAAATGAAAGGCTTACTTCTCTTCACAGTTTGTCTCTACAAATAACATCATTGTCCTGAAATAAGGCAACTAGATCTTGGTGTAAGGTGTGCGAAATTCCATATCCACCTTGACAGCTCTGTCCAGATGAAGGCATACTGGTACGAACCAGCTCACCAGCTCTAAGGCCTACACGAATGTGTATGACCAAGCGCGGCTGCCCCGACGCAATGGAAGTTTCGTTCTATGGACAGTTCTTTAATCCAGAAGATCGACTTTCTATAAACCTCGGCATAGGTAGTTGATATATTTATTTACATGATCTTATGAACTGATCAGCCAAAGAAAATCAGTTTATAAGATCATATAAACAAATAGTTCTTTAACCATTGTGGCTCCCTGGGTCCTAAAGCAAGCCTAGTCAAAGCCTTCCTCAGTTCGTCATCACCTCAAATGATCGCCGGCCCTTATGAATATGAAGGCGATTGGCCACCACGCGACTAGTTTGTTATCAGGACAGTGGTGATTCTTGGTATTGCTTTACTCTTATCTAGGTTTCTAGGTGAAAGCATCGGACTCCTTCTTAGCTTGGGAGACCATGCTATGGAGATGAACCCCTGCTTAACATCGCAATCCCACTCGTAGAAACACTTCCCATTTGTAATTAAGCGATAGACCTTTGCAAAGGTTGTTCAAAATCCGAATTTTCAAAAAAACAAATCGGATTGATTTCAAAATTTTCAACGAAATTTACTAAGGCAATATAGCTCCGCATCAAGTAGCAGTGCATTCACAGATATAGTCTTCTACTGAGCGGGATGTTAAGCGACTTTTGAGCTTTAAAAAATCAGAAGATGGCTCGTGGAGAATCGGAAGACTTATGGCTCATTTGAGAGAATGCAGAGATTCTAATGTTCCGCCTTATTTGGTGAAGTTCAGTATAAGTCAAGAGCAGTTTGCTCAAACTTAAAAGATTAGAATACTTTCTGTAGCATATGACTCATTTAGGACCCATGCTACTATCTCAACTAATTCTAGTAGCTGTTACAGTTATGTGCTGTCTTATTGGACTTTTTCCAGTTAGTGCCCAGTATCCTGTCAACGGTTTACCGCCTCATGGTGACTGGTGCTCCTGGGTGTCTGACTGCGATGTAGAGCGGGGAATTCATCCCTGGAAGTGTCTCCCAAGCTGAGAAGGAGTTCCACGTTTCCATCAGGAAGCCTAGCTAAGAGTAAACCAATACCAGGATCTACCACCATCCTGGTATCAAAGTCGCGTGGTGGCAAATCTCCCTCCGATCCACAAGGGCTGCGACTACCTGTCGTGGTGACGACTTGGAGGAGACTTTAGCCAGGCTGTCCTCGGGATTCCAGGGAACCACAATGGCTTAGCCAACAATTCTCCGAAAAATGGTGATTAAGCTTGGGCCTGCACAACCAGTGAGGATGTGCCATTCAAGTGTTAATTAAGTGAATGCCCCGTATTTATTGTCTTTATGAATCCCCAGAGTTCATTATTTTGTTTACTATTTATGCGACACTTCCTCACATAGTAAGCGAATTTTAAGAAATCTTCCACTCGGTTTGTTGCCTTGAATCCATAAAAGCTTGGGATTTACGTTGGGTTCAGCAGCTATCTGAGGATTTTTTGCGTTCATTAATGGCGTTGAATACTGGTCGAAGCGAATGTTCCTGGAAATCTGAAAGAGTCTGCTAAAATGTTCTCAGATCGTGAACATCCGTACTAATTCGCGAATTCGAATCGATGTTCGGTTTGTTTGTCCAAGAATGGGTTCGAACCAGCCAACATGTGTTGCATAGCCTCGATGTGCTTTCCGCACTCTAGTGCCCACAAATCTCTTTTATACTCTCAGTTAACTGAGAAGCACCCGATGTAGTGGCATCTGAAAAATATATCCTCAGTTGTATCTTGGCTCTCATTAAATGTACCAAAGCTTCCAGCGCAGAGGCAGGCCGAACTGCTTAGAGAATTCTTTCTCTCCTTTGTCATGCGGTAGAATATAAATTGAGACTTTATTTGTGCTACCTTGAATCACCCGATCTACGACGGCACAACAAGCGAATAAGTGCTGAGTGCTTATCAACATTAATATTTCAAAATCTCTTTTTATTGTTTTAACTTATTATTTACTGCCTACTCTTTTTAATAGCAGGTTATATATTGCGAAATATAACTTTAATGATGCTGAGATATTTGCAAAACTCCGGACCGCAGGTGTCTGCGATGGGGAATGAACGCGCGCGCCATTGTCCTTTCCGGTGAGTAACGCGCTCACCACCACACCATGCGGGTCCTTCGTTTCGCTTGTCTCTCAGCTAGTTCTATCGGTCTCTGTCATCAGCAATCACCCGTCAGCGGGATTGAACCTTTTTATTGTTTACTGTTTCAGCAAGAGTAAGGTATTAGCAAATTTTGAAATAAAATGTACAAACTGCTATGACGCTTCCGAACTTGGTCAAAGCACGGGTCACCTAAGCTGATAAGGATGTCGATGTATTCAGATTCAGAGAAATAAATTAGTGCTGAAACTCTACAGGAATCGATGAGATATTAGCGGGGCATGAGGACCGCTAGACTGCATAATGAAGACGGATGGATCGCATTCTTAAAAACAAAAAGTCGTTTCTAATGAAGTCACAATGTTTTACCTTTTATTTTCTGCCTATCACATTTTTCACGGCAGGTTACTAAGCGAAATACAACAACAACAACAACGTTGCTGAGATTTTTTTCAAAACTCTGGACCGCAGGTGCTTGCGGTGGGGAACGAACGCGCTATTGTACTTTTCGGTGAGTAACGCGTTCACCACCACACCATGCCGGTCCTTCGTTTTGTCTGTCTCTCAGCTAGTTCTATCGATCTTTTGCCATCTTATTTCTAATGAATTATCCCTTAGCAGTGCTGTAACGTTTCTTTGGATTCGAACACTGCGCCCATGAGATAGTCCGATCCAGCCATAAATTGGAAACGAACTGTAAATGCTAGAAAGGACTTTATTAGTTTGACATTGTAGAGAGTTCTCGCAGTGATCCGGTTAATTGTTGTAACAGATCGTAAAAAAAAGAGAAATTAATGGTTCGGATAGATGAGAATGCTAGTGTAATCGATAGCGAACAATAATCGATGACACATATAGAGACCTTTAGATGTATAGAGATCGATATAATCGATAACACATATAGAGACTTTTAGCAAGGCGCCACTACGGGCGTAAGTAGAGCCTTAGTTACAGTTTAGTTCGTTAAGCCACTATCGATTTGTGGACAAAGGAATATGAAACAAATCAGAATAAAGGGAGGGCTGGAGATCGTTCGACTTGTTATTTTCCACTTTTCACATGCAATTTGCCCAAGCCCTTTCACAACAAAGCACATCGATTTCGATGTGTACACTGTCAAACGTTTTGGACCGTACATCATGAATTCAATGCGCATTTCAATCGCACTCCAATGAAACGCGATCCGACTAACCCTACACGCCAAAGCGCCGCAGTCATGAAAGCGTCAACAGAGGATGGGTAGCGCAATGACAGCAAAGCCGCTCATCACGAGCACTGTAATGGTTCGCGCCGCAGTCATGAAAGCGTCAACAGAGGATGGGTAGCGCAATGGCAGCAAAGCCGCTCATCACGAGCACTGTAATGGTTTGAACTGCTCAGGCCTCACTAGGCTTTTCATTCGTCTGAAGATCGAAAATTGGCAGCAGCCTTAGATCAGCTCATTCCTCCAATACACGCTGAAACGCTCCTGCACAGCGACCTTGGGGCATGACGGAGAAGCAATTCGAGCAACACACAGCGACATTCATAAAGAAGAACACAGTACTCAAGCAACAGCCGAAACTACACGCGAAAAGTTCGAACACCTTTGTGGATGATGAATGTGGAGTGATTCGAATGCAAGAAGTGTGGGTTCCGTACCGTATATGTGCAGCTGCAGTGTTATAAAAATAAACAAAAAATAAAACCTTTAAAATGGTGTTTTCCATGTAACTTTACGAATTAAAAAAAATAGATTGTACAAAAACGCGTGTAGCGTAGTGACTAGAAGTGCCCTGAAATAGACGAAACACGTCATCCTTGATCCAGCGCCCGGGCTCACCAGGCCTTTCTATCATCCTTTCAAAGTCGCCAAAGTGATATCAAACTTATCTCGGAGGATAGCAAAACACCACAGACTTGACGCATTACTAGATCACTGTAGGTTATTGTATATGAATACAGATAAATGGATCTGAATGAAATCACGAGCATCTACTCAAATGGTCACAAATAACATTATGTGAAGTTCTATTCGGTCTAAACGTATAACTGATTTGGTGGACATGTTTGTGAATTCTAGTGAGAGTTAGTGCATAAAACAAAGAAAGGCATTGCCGAAGAATTACAGTAATTTGTCAGCTCTTTTCCTATGCTACCGACATTTGAGAAAAGCTGAAGGTTTCACGAAGCAAAAAAGAAGATTCGCTTGTTATTTCTGGTTTTCGACCAGCCACGAAAAAAAAATTCTTTTCATCTTCTCCCTTTTGATACTGTTCATAGCCAGTGGATGAAGAGAAAGATGGTAGGACTTTGTTGGATTAAGATAAACCTCTGAAACTACCAGAGTACACATACCACTTTTCTTGTAATAGTACACAGGATCGGCTTTCTATTAACCTCGGCATTGGATTATGAATTCGTCGTTTTCTCTCTCAGCAATCGCGAGGTTGTTTAACAGCATACGTTTACTTCCATACAAGAACACACATGCAACACGATCGTAGCTGACGTTTCGGCAGAATCGCCTTCTTCAGAGCTTGGAAGGGTACAGTAATACGTAGCTTACTAGGTCAAACGCTTCCACAGCACAAACGGAAAGATGAAAATCTGATCGATAATTACAAGATCTGCGGCTTCTCCAAAAAAAACCCACCGTTTTTTTCATTTGTCCTCCACCGAGGAAGAACAGCCGCCTAGAGTCGCATATGGTTGACGACTGCAGTACCCCCCGTCATCGATCGATGCGAAGATACGGGGTGAGATCACGCGTGATCTCGAGGCTATTTGTTGATTGCTAATTATTAATTCGTTGCTGATCCGGGCTCTGATTCCTCCCTGCTATTCATTGTAGGATTTTTGGCATTTATCCAAAAAGCCTCGAGGAGTTTGCGCGTTGGTGTTTTAGTATCCCGTGCGAGGATAGCGACTTTTATATCAAAATCGTCTCCGCTATGCTTTTGTATCCTATGCGTGCCTAGTGGCGTGCCTTGCTTTGCTTTTCGTTTGCCATCTAGGTGTTCTTTTATGCGGATACATAAAGGTCTGGCCGTTTCCCCAATATATTTGTCTCCGCATGTACCACAAGAGATCAGGTAGATCGTACCTGAACTCATGCAATCATCGTCCCTGCCATGAGGGCAGATTACACAATTCTGTGTTTCACATAGTCGGTCGTATAGGCAGTTACGAACTAACTGGAGCCGAAGAATATTCTGTGGAGTTTCAGTTATCGTTACCGATTCCTCTAGATCTGCCCTTCTTAAGCATCGCTTCATTACTGCACTTATTTCATCGCTAATGAAGGGCGAGATGAACGGGACTTTGTTTTGGCCAAACCGTTCCAGGCTCTGATGAAGGCGATTCTGCCGAAACATCAGATACGATTGTGTTGTATGTGGGCTATTGTATGGGGTAAACGTATGCTGTTTAACAACCTCGCGATTGTTAAGAGAGAAAACGACGAACACCACTTTTCTACCAACACTGGTGATAATATTGCTTTCGATGGATTACCTCTATTACTTAGTAAAACAATCTATTGCCTTAGTTATATTGTATTCTTTTTGACCAAAAGCGTAGTGATAGATGACAGATAGAACGAGCTGAGAGACAGGAAAAACGGCGAAACGAAGAACCCGCATGGTGTGGTGGTGAACGCATTACTCCCCGAAACGGACAGTAGCGCGTTCGTTCCCCACCGCATACACCTGCGGTGCGGAGTTTTGCAAATATCTCAGCAATCTTGTGGTTGAAAAGCGTAGTATTCCTTCACTCATTGGCTAACACGACGCTTTTCTTTATCAGCATCGAGTTCATTTATCAATTAAAGAATACGCGTTGATTAATCATAACAGGGTTTGCGGATGGTCGGCTCTAAAAAAAACTGTAGTATTTAAGAAATTTGCTGCCAACCCACTAAATATTTGTTCGACATGCGGAGTTCTTCTGTAGAAGAATGGCTGTTGTACGGATAGCTGTCGGGACCTCAAATTTCAATAATTCGAACCTTGTCTATGACAATAACAATAAAAAATAACGATATGACAACAACGAAAGTGCAGACATAAAAGGATAAAGGGCAAAGCTCTCGGCTTTGATCAATTCCTGTGGGATGCGCCATGCATTCGACATCATTAAGTATCATTGGAGGTGATTGAATGCATATCTGGCCCTTACAATGACTCGCGGTGGCCTGTTGATGTATCGAGCCAGTGCTGCTATCCTTCCAAACAAGTCTGGTACCAATTTGCCCACCCCGAAGGGATGGAAGACTTGGTGGGCCATGGGCGCAGGGATCGATTCCACGTGCGTGTCGCAGTGGTGCCTCCAACCACTGCGCCACACGCGCGCTGTGCGCTACACAGCAGCCCTAGGGGATAGAGTGTGGGATGCGCCATGCATTCGACATCATTAAGTATCATTGGAGGTGATTGAATGCATATCTGGCCCTTACAATGACTCGCGGTGGCCTGTTGATGTATCGAGCCAGTGCTGCTATCCTTCCAAACAAGTCTGGTACCAATTTGCCCACCCCGAAGGGATGGAAGACTTGGTGGGCCATGGGCGCAGGGATCGATTCCACGTGCGTGTCGCAGTGGTGCCTCCAACCACTGCGCCACACGCACGCTGTGCGCTACACAGCAGCCCTAGGGGATAGACATACAAAATATAAACAATGACGTGGTCAGTAAGTAGGGATTACATAATTCATTTTTAATTCTTTGCATGATTGGTCCTTCACATCTACAGCGCGATTCCCTGCACTTGCCCTCGATTCGTTTCCTCGCATGCGTAATCCACGTCGGTCTCAGAACTTTTTGTGTGTGGACTCTACTGCCTGCCGCGTGAGAATCTTGTCTTCACTTTGAATATCGTCGAATGATGGCCAATTTGATCCTCTTTCGGATCCTGACATAGCCGGGTTCTAGCGTTCTTTCGGGGCTGACGTAAAGAGCAAGAGGGGTGATGGTGACGATGGTAAAGCATCTTCTGCAATAGTGATAGACTATTATCTGAGAATAACATGTTCGAACGAAAGTGTGACAGTTTGCTGTTGCGGATCCACAAATCAATGGTAGACTTTATATACGGCTTGCTAACGAGTGGAGAGTATAGCACTTTCGAAACTTTACATCGCCTAGGATGACAAAATACATATAAAGTGCAACGATAAAGATTGAGAGGTTACAGGGATACTACACAGATGGATAGAGTGTTCTCATCCTGGACAGGAATGAGATAGTGCAAGCACAGTATGAAATCTATACGTAACGATCGAGTATGACTTGTGGTCGTAGCCAGTTTTGTGATACCCGAAGATAGAAATAATGTTCGTGGAACAGTGCGCAAATAATCGGTTGACTTTGCTGACATTTCTGATAAAGAACAAGTCTATGCGGCGTTCTGTTTCTTCTAAACGAGCGTATCATATTCTTTTCGTGGGAAGAGAAGTGCGAAAATATCCCTGAAGACTCGACGTTCTTGTTTAGAAAGTCAATGAGCAGCAAATCGATTCTTACTCGAGTGTTTTGTCAATATTATGTTAGTAGCTGATTCTAGTTCTCACTAGTTGGATAGAATTGCACAATGAGGAAATATGGAATCATCGGCGATGGAATGAAATGTTTTTCCGACTAAGTTACTATCGACGAAAAAGGCGTTGAATATAGTCAAATCAACTCACCATTAGAGCGAAGGGTTTGTGTCGTTCTCACTTTTTAGCTTCCACGTTTTAATCGCTCAGGTATATATAACCCACATAGGGCATGTCAAGGGCCATTCACCGTTTCAGTTGGTTTCGTTCATGCTTCCATTGCGCAATGTGCATCGCGTTCACCTACTCTTTAAAAAAAATTTGCGATTCGAGCTCATTTGAAAAGGTCGTGCCTTGTCTCACATAGTAGTTGTTGATTCTAGTTGACACAAAGACACGAAAGAAAATGTGACAGGTTTTTAATTGAAGATGCTTCATTTGAAATTAATCATCATCGTTAACATAAAACCTAGGAATGGTAGCACTGAAAGAATTTATTCTGTAATTGAAACAGGTACACTTTCATTCTCTCTTTTATTTTCTTTCTCTGAGTCTATTCATTTTCGTTTTTCCAACCAATCTTATTTGTTTTATAACCTAAGCTTCACGAAGGCCTGTTTCCTAATCGTGGCTGGGAGTTGTTCCTAGGTGTCTTGCTGCGATGTAAAGCGGTGGATTCATTATGCGAACAGGGCTTCTGAAAATAATAATGAGTTCGACGTTTCCGCCTAGAACCCTCACAAAGGATAAACCAGCGTCAAGGTTCACCACTAACTTCGTATCAAACTTACCGCATAGTGGCAAACCCTCCTTTTATCCATGTGGTCTGGTGAGTTTGCCTAGACTGACCTCGGGATCTAGGGAATCATAATGATTACACTTGCAATTCTCCGATCTCAGTATTCCACACACTAGGGGCTCCCATCTACGACGTCAGAGCAGTGAAACAACCGGTATGAGGCAATCAAATCTCAGATTGCACAGGGTGTGATCGGAAACGGCCATATGCGCACCTAGGAAACGCCGAGTAGACTGCTTCATGCACCTATAAACGCCAGAACAGTTCTTCAGATGCCCACCTTTACGCTCTTCTATCAAAGGTGTTAGCTTTGTCGCACATCCATTTATTTCCTTCTGGTCACTTCATACGAAGTCCTATCACAGCGCCTGGCCTTTTTTCCTCTCCAAATTGGACTGCAAGATGAGAGCGATATTCCACAACGAGAAATTCTATGTATTCGTTGTTGGAGAATGCAATGCCAGATTAGAAACAACGAACGAAAATGAATACAGTATGGGGAAATTCGGAATAGAAGCGCAATGAAAATGGAAACCGTCTTGTAGGACTTCTGTCCGTACCATAATCTCTTCCGTGGGAACTCATTTTTCGAGAAGCGAAAAATTTGTAGTTGGAATGGAAGTCTCCTAACTACCAACCCATGCAGAGATCAATCGTATTCTCACGAAAAGAAATTGGCACCTCTTTGATACTCGTTGCTACCCAGATACTGCACTGGATTTGATAAGCGCCTTCTCCTTGTTATGGTTTGTTACAGCCATAAACTGGAAAACAACCCTTGCCGTCGTCTAAGAAAAACGAAGCAAATAGTATAAAAGGCTGAAGAAGGATAATGCTCTCGGCGTTGATCAATGCCTGAGGAATGTGCCACGCCTTCGACTTCGTTAAGCATCGTTTGGAGGTGATTTTAATGCATCTGGCCCTTGCAATGACTCGCGGTGGTCTACCAATGTATTGAGCCAGTGCTCTATCTTCCCACACAGTTTGGTAGCAATTCGCCGACCCTGGAGGGGTGGGAGGCATGATGAGTCAGGAGTGTGGGGATCGATCCCATGTGTTGCAAGACGCCTCCGATCGCTGTCCCACGCGCACCCTACAAGTGGTATACGACGAGGATATTCTCAGTAGGCTTTTCTCGCCACATGACTGACAGATAAATGACCCCACAGAGGACTACTCAAAAGGCTTTAACATGTGCGGAACTCGACTCAGTTTTTCCAAACAAGAAGTTCGGACCGCATCACTGTTAACACTTTGAAGGTTCTCGAATTCCGAATGCAAGCTCGTATCCTTCGTGAATCTTTTTTTTCACAAGCAGGTTTTGAATACCACTGGGCAAATCTTTTTTTCCATAGTTTTTCATAGTTCTTTTGAGAACGATTAGTTTAAATAAGTGAATTCGATAGCTGTTTTGGAATAATTTTCGAAAGTTGTTCCTCAGGCACTCCAGCGCCGAAAATTCTTTCGTCAACAAAAATTTTCTTCAGGTCCACATACATCGACTATTTCATATGGCTTATCCTAGCTCTATCTAATAACTTGCTGAGCTGTTATTTCCTATGCATTTTCGTCTAGAATCAGTATTTTGTCATAGGAATGATCTTTGTAAGGAAAAATATATATATAACCATCGATATTCTTGTTGAAGAAGGGCGCGCGTGGCGCAGTGGCTTGGGGTCGCCACTGCTACACAAACGTGGAATCGATCCTAACGCACATGGCCCTCCAAGCCCGCCGTCCCTGCGTGGTCGGCAAATTGGTGCCAGACTTGTAATGGAGGTTAGCAGCGCTGACTCGATACATCGGTAGGCCACCGCGAGTCATAGTAAAGGCCAGATATGCATTCAATCTACTCCAGCGATAGCGATGTAGTCGAATACATGGCTCATTCCTTAGGGACTGATCAACGTCGAGAGTTTTTCTCTTCTTGCTGAGCAATTACAGTCCTTTCTTTACCTACATCGTTGCTCGTTTTTCGACGAATGGCGATTATTTTTGGGTCACTGAAGTATTTGTTGAGCTGAGATTTTTGTGTGTAGAACATGCTTTGTCCCACTGCTATGGCACTTCATGTATTTTTATAATCATTTCTTGAAATTAAAATCTTTTTAGGCTCGAAATGCTTAAAAAATGAAAAACGAGATTTGGATTTCAAAATATGCGACGTAGGCACAGCACCCAAGATCACTAACGATGTTGTTAGGTATAGCGTGCATTCTGTTGAATGACGTCTGGAGTGATACAGGATAGAGCCCTCGGCGTTGATCAATCCCTGAGGGATGCGCCATGCATTCGACTTCATTAAGTATCGTTGGAGGTGATTGAACGCATATATGGCCTTTACAATGACTCGCGGTGGCCTACCGATGTATCGAGCCCGTGCTGCTATCCTCTCAGACAAGTCTGGTACCAATTTGCCGACCCCGGAGGAATAGAAAGTTTGGTGAGCCGAGGACGCGGGGACCGATCCTGTATGTACTGCAGGGCGCTTCTGATCACTGCACCACACGCGCTCTTTAACTGCTTTAGCTTTTCAAATATGAACTCCAGAAAGAAAAAGGAGAAAAACACGTTTCATGGGATCTAAAAAGTCGAAATTTCGGCCTTGTGATTGAGGACAACTACTTTGCTAGCAATGAATTGAAGATTTTATCGAATTTTATCTTGCCTTTAATTCTTATTATTTTGATGGTGCCTTCAGCTTTGCTGAGTTCAAGGCCAATTTGACCTCTTCAGATTATTCCCGTTGAAGGGCGACTGTTAATAGCATCGTAGAGTTAAAACGCTATTGAGAGAGAGAGGCGAATCCAGCGCAGTGATTGGTGTGACACGTGGACATCCGGAAGGGGTAATCGCGTTTTTGTAGCTCGCCTAAGGTTCCGAGTTTATTCATATCTCATGGTCACTTTAGTTTTATTAAACACCATATCCAGCCACCAAATAAAGAGGAAGATTAGGTAAACGAGGTTAAACTTCTATCTTAATTCTTTTTACTTCTGTTTAGCAAACACGAGGTGTGCTGATTATAGTCGCATATGGTTGATGTCTGCACCACCCCACATCAGAAATTGATCCAAAGATACGGGGCCAGGTCCCGTGTAACCTCTGGGCATTCCTCCCTGATCAGCTGTTCTTACCTTCCTCATTGGAAGTCATGTAAAAAAGCGGTGAGTTTTTCGAGAAGCTGTTGATCATGTAATTGCCATGAAGTTTTTCGTCTTACTGTAAGTGTTATTGAAGTGTTTGGCCTAATAAATTGTATATCAGTATACCCTTCCAGGCTCCGAAGAAGGCGATACTGCCGAAACGTCAGCTACTGTTGTATTCTATTGTTTTTCTATGGAAGTAAATGTATGCTGTACAACAACCTCGCGATTGCTGAACAAGAAAACAACATAGAGCAGAGTGTTTGCCTTCATCAGGTTCACTTAAGCTGAAAGCGAGCTTGTGGCGGAAATGCCATGAGTACGTTTTGTACGAGGCATTTCGAAAGCCCAGATAATAAAAGCTTACCAAACTCACTTAGAGAAGACTGGTCACAGAAGATTTAAATTAAAAGTAGTTTTACACAAAAAAGCACAAATTCATTTACTTGAACTTATTATTCAGTTTACACTCGCTAACTCAGACAGTACGGACGCGTGTGGCGCAGTGGTCGGAATCGCCCTGCAACACACGTGGGACCGATCTCTGTGCCCATGGTCCACCAAATTGGTACCAGACTTCTCTGCGGGGACAGCAACACTGGTTGAATACATCGGTTGGCCACCGCGAGTCAGTGTAAAGGCCAGATATGCATTCAATCACCTCTTAATGAAGTCGTATGCATGGTGCAGTCTTCAGGGATTGATCAACGCCTAGAGCTTTATCCTTTTATCCTTTAACCCAGACAATGTTTTAAAATCTTATTCCTAAACACTACAGCTTGTCCTCTTCCAGGCTTAATAATAACCCCTAAGCATTTATTAAGAATATCATCAGTTTTATCGATGAACTGCTAGAATTTGTTGTTGCGTTTCATAAATCGGCTTCATGAAGCTGTGCTAAGAAATCATCAACCGATATTTCAGTGTAGTCGCTGTAAGCCCGCAAAAGGAATGGAGTCATTCATCGGTTCATATTGATATCTACCTGATGGCTCTTTTGTGCAGTTTCTATGATGCTTCCTTAAGCCGCATTCGTTCCTAATCAAAGATCCTCAGAGCAACTCGTCCATTGCGAAATGCTTCCTTCATCCTTTGCACTCGGTGTAATAACCGGACGTGGACGTGCAGCAGCAGATTTTGCGTGCCACATCCGTCCGTTCGAAAAGTGAGTGACGCTCGTTGTGTTGTATATTTATAAATCCTTAGAAGCGACCTATTGCTTGCCTCTTGTTCAATGCTTTGCCTGATTGCGCATTCCTCATATTAATCACAATCAAACTTTAATCACGGTGCAAATAGAAGTGATGCCGTTCACCCCGAGCATGGCGTTGGTTGGATCTCGTTTGAGGTACCCCAAGTCTACCAACTCTCCGGGGCCGTGAAATTGCTATTAGACTTATTTTTGACCAGCACGCTCCTTCAAATCCATAAAGGCTGACGATTGGATGCGACAAAGAACGTGTCAAC
>MQTX01000080.1:1272558-1318807 GCA_009735665.1 Angiostrongylus cantonensis
CATTCCTCATATTAATCACAATCAAACTTTAATCACGGTGCAAATAGAAGTGATGCCGTTCACCCCGAGCATGGCGTTGGTTGGATCTCGTTTGAGGTACCCCAAGTCTACCATCTCTCCGGGGTCGTGAAATTGCTATTAGACTTATTTTTGCGGCAACATAGCTGTCTCAGAATCTCAGTGAGAATCGACTCAAATCGACATTTGTAAAGAAAACCTAAAGGTCTCAGGAAGCAGCCGAAATCACACGTAAAATCCATAGATCCTTGTGGACGGATGGATACACCGAAAAGAAGTACAGGGTCCGTACAGTATGTGGCGGAGGGACGTATAAAATAAATAAATAGATGAATAAATAGATACACAAATAAATGGATGAAAATCAATTAAGTACTTAGAAAGTTGTTCTTGAAAAATAGCCTAGCTATAATCATTATGATTTCCTGTTACTAGAAATTTCATCGGCGGAGTATTAATAGCCAGTATACAAAGTCCTGCAATCAGCGATGCAATAGCGCAGCTCGTGTAAGCGGGCGTGGTGACCAAGCATCGAGGGTTCAATCCCGCCACATGCCAATGAAGAATGTTGTCATGCTAATCATGAAGGAGATACGGTTTCTCCATACAATGTTGTAGAAACTGAAGCTGAGGCAAAATGACGCGATGAGAATGGAAGGTAAGTATTATTTCGAAGCTCTTTGTATGCGCTTTTCTAGACAGCAAGTAATGGGTTTCTTCACACTTGTTGTCGAATCTTTTTGGAAAGGTCTTTACGAAATCACCGGATCAAGTTGAAATATTTATTTTGCAGCAAAACAGTGTGAACTTTTAAACTGGCTAGTTGGGAGTAAGGGAATTCAAGGGCCTCAATAGCGCAGTGGGTTGCACATGAGCCCCGGAAAAGAGTAAGCGCGGTTCGAGTCCCGCCGAGGGCACCAATTTTGCAAATATCTCAACGTCATTATAATTGTATTCCAAATAACATCCCGTCATTAATAATAATGTGCAATAGATAAAAAATTATACATAATATAAATATAATTTTAATATAAATATACAGCCCTTGTGGCCGACACAGTCGATCGTTGCAGGTGATTGAATGCATATCTGACCTTTACAATGACTCGCGGTGGCCTGCCGATGTATCGAGCCAGTGCTAATATCCTCCCAGACAAGTCTGGTACCAATTTGCCCACCCCGAAGGGATGGAAGGCTTGGTAGGCCATGGGCGCATTCCACGTGCGCGTCGCAGTGGCGCCTCCAACCACTGCGCCACACGCTCATTTAATTTGACCTAGTTCATAACTACACTGGCTGAAGCGCGTTAGTTACGACCAATTGACTTCGCATGAATGCTATAATTGTACCTTCTATAATGCCGCGACATTTGCAAAAATACAGACCGTAGGTGTCTATGGTGGAGAACGAACGCGCTATTGTCCTTCCCGGGTAGTAACACGTTCACGACCATACCATACGGGTCCTTTGTTTCTCCTGTTTCTCAGCTAGCTCTATCGATCTTTTGCCATCAGCAATCACAAGTCAACTGTGGCCTCAGCTTAACTAAGTTCAATGCCGATTTGGGTTCCCCAGATCAATCCCGTTGACGGGTGATTGCTGATGGCAAAAGATCGATAGAACTAGCTGAGAGACAGGCGAAACGAACGACCCGCATGGTGTGGTGGTGAACGCGTTACTCCCCGGAAAGGACAATATCGCGTTCGTTCCCCACCACTGACACCTGCTGTCCCGGAGTTTTGCAAATATCTAAGCATTGCGGTTATACTTCGCAATATATCCTGCCACTAAATAGAATAGGCAGTAAATAAAATGTCAAGGCTATAACTGTAGTTTTATTTCAACAACAATCCAAAAACAACCGCAAAAACAATAATAGGGGAATCAAGCTATCAGAAACAGAATTGAAGCGGTAAGACGACACACAACGTCAAGAATTTTGTAACGATTCTGTACTTGCGCGACTTGACATAATTCATCTAAGATGCGCTCGTCTTTGTGTATTTTTGTATAATTTTGCTTAAAAGGTAGTGCAATCTGCATAGAGGACGATCTTGAGGCATATCATAGTACGAACTTCCGCATGAACATGTTAATTTCTTTGCGGAGTGTGAGGTCATGAGATGTCGCGGAACACGACAACACCTGAAAACGCCGCTGTGAAAAGGTTTTGTTCTTTTTGTTTGTTTGTTTGTTTATGTGTGTGTGTTTGCTTGTGTTTGTTTGAAGGCTATAACTGTAGTTTTATCTCATCAACAATCCATAAACAACCGCAAAAACAATAATAGGGGAATCAAGCTATCAGAAACAGAATTGAAGCGGTAAGACGACACACAACGTCAAGAATTTTGTAACGATTCTGTACTTGCGCGACTTGACATAATTCATCTAAGATGCGCTCGTCTTTGTGTATTTTTGTATAATTTTGCTTAAAAGGTAGTGCAATCTGCATAGAGGACGATCTTGAGGCATATCATAGTACGAACTTCCGCATGAACATGTTAATTTCTTTGCGGAGTGTGAGGTCATGAGATGTCGCGGAACACGACAACACCTGAAAACGCCGCTGTGAAAAGGTTTTGTTCTTTTTGTTTGTTTGTTTGTTTGTTTGCACGACAGTTTTTAAACGTGTTCTAAACATCACTAAAAGCATATTCATTACACTAAAAAACCACAAACTTATGCATATCATGAAATCACCTGTCGTTCAGCTAATCGTCAAGCGACTCGATTGGAAGCCAGTAAATCTTCCACTTCTCCCTGTCGAGTCAATGAGTAGCTTAGTGCGTATTGCTCGCTCTAGAGACTCGTCGAGCTTCATATCTTTCTTTTAGGCTTTTCGTGAAGAACTCTGACTATCGGGGTGGTGGTCTTACTGCAGTACGTTTGACATCCCGAGGAATTCAGACACTAACGGCTCTTCTCCATCGGTTGTCATTCATACGCATTACGTGTCTGGGCCACCTTTGAGTGTTTTGTGTACACAACGGGATCTTCGATTTCTAATCGTTGACGCAGGTCAGAGTTTCGGATCCTGTGACACGGGATACTCCTAACATCGTCTTTTCGATGCGCGTTCAATAACATCGAAACCAGTGTGTTCACGAGGACTGGCGGAATGTTCTTCAGGTGTTCTGGTCTTATCCTATCCGGACTTGGTGCTGTTCGTTTTTTTACAGAAGAAATGGCATGTCGGATTTCAGAACGGAGAACCGGTGGTACAACATATCCATTCTCCTTTATTTCATATGACGGAAGGTGGACGTGGCTATCGAAGAGATCTGAGTAGTATTCGTAAATGATTTTCTCCATTACCTTTCTGGACGTTGTAACTGTTCCGCTTGAGCTTCGGAGTGCAATTATTTTGGCTTTGTAATTGGTGGACACGCTGTGGGCTTTGGGAAGCTTTTTGCAGCCTCTACAGCTTCGACCAAAAATACTGCTCTTCTCCTTCTAAGATCCCCTTTTATCTCCAATTTGCATTGTTTTGCAAGTTCAGACTAAGTTGGTGATGGCCTGTAGATCATTCGGTGCTACGCTGGCGCACCAACTCTAGTGTTTTTGATGAGAGACCTTGATGACTTTCGAACTCTCAGCATTCATAGCGCTAATGTGAAGACATTGAGTGTACCCATTATCGTAGTGTATCGTACTCCTAGTCGATGCTGTCAAGAATGAGATCTTCCTAACACAGCCGACTAACGGAATTAATCCCAGTTTGTGGTGATTTTAGGACTTCGTTTCTTGAATTTAGCGGCTTCTACTGCTTTCCACGAATAGTGAAATGTTGCATTCAGAATGCGATAGGTCTAACCTTGGCGTTAAATTTTTTCACGATTACCTTAATGAATGAGTGATCTTCTCGGTAGAACTTCTCCAAGTCCATATAGAACGCTTCGACTTCGTCTCCCTCAGCTTGATGCCGGCGCGTAAATGACGAAGATTATAGAAGCCGGTATTGATTTTCATTTCTTCAACCGTCTACATCTCCGATGAGATGTTTGTTGCTCGAATAAATCGATGTTCATGGTCAAACTCGTGTTGACGAGACCGCCGACACCGCCTACTCCTCTACTGTCGCATGTTCCGAGGAACAGTTCTTTTCCGGTGTCGTAGACGGCGTTGAATGAGTGGAGTCTTCTCGTCTCGGCCATGCCGATGATGTCGCACCTCATCTTTCTTGCTTGCATGATCAAGTCCTCAGTCGAAGGCAAAGATGTGAGTGAGCATTATGAGTACAATCTTAGTCATTTGCGATTTAGGCACCCTGGAATAGCGATTAAATTTTAGTACTTTTTCCACACTCGTTCTATCCAACAATGCCGCATCGGTGACCTTTTCAGAATCAGTTGATTAAAGGTCTCTTACTTCACTCTTTGCTGAGCTCTGAACCCGGAATATGGGTATACGTACGAATAGACTACAAGTATTTCCCTGTGTAGAGGGGTGGAACAGCAGAAATATAGAGCACATACCCTGGGTCCACTTTTATCTCAGTGGAGCATATGGTCGCTTTTGTTCCGCAATAAACACCCTACCCGTGACCTCGGGCCGCATACATTGTCTCGCGTCTAACCAGCATGAGCTCCCACTTTGAGGGAGATCCGTGGATACCATGAAATCATCACAGTGATATGTAAAATAGTTTCAGTGAGGGTACGAAGAGTGCTGGAAGCAATCCATTTCATAGAAAAGAGTCTCAATGAGATTTGTAAGTTTTCAGCAAAAAGAAGTTCTCTTGGTCAGCAAATTTGCTTTTTTTGGAAAATCCCTTATTGCTGTGTTAAAACAAACTCACTCGATTATAACTCTTTTGAGGCGAAAGCAAAATACATTCATTGAAATAACTTTCCAGACGGTGCTGAAAGTTAAATGCAATTTTAAAATACTGTAAAAATCACTGAACAAGAAAACTACGCATTCATATTCCAATGCCGAGGTTAATAGAAAGTCGAACATGGGAACTGTCAAATTTGAACGTATAAATAGAATAAAGAATAAATGGGTAAGGGATAAAGCTGTGGCGTTGATAAAACAAACTCACTCGATTATAACTCTTTTGAGGCGAAAGCAAAATACATTCATTGAAATAACTTTCCAGACGGTGCTAAAAGTTAAGTGCAAGTTTAAAATACTGTAAAAATCAAATGTGAACGCAACCCCTGAGGGATGCACCATGCATTTGACTTCATTAAGTATCGTTGGAGGTGATTGAATGCATATATGACCTTTCACAATGACTTGTGGTGGCCTACCGATGTATCGAGCCAGTGCTGCTATCCTCCCAGATAAGTCTGGTACCAATTTGCCGACCCCGGTGGGATGGAAGGCTTGGTGGGCCATGGGCGCAAAGATCGATTCGACGTGCATGTCGCAGTGGCGCCTCCAACCACTGCGCCACACGCGCCCTGGCATCCAAATGAGTACGTAGTAAATACAGTCATCAGGCAGGACTAATCCTGAGTGCGGTGTATACAACAATCGGAGTAAAACGAGGAAAACGTACCTTTTCACGAACTAAACCGTCGTTTGAACTATCCACTATAACATTACTAATGAACGCACCTAAAATACTATGTTTCCTACATATACAACAGAAGTTGTAACTGGAATGTGCGTGGAAGTGTACCTGAAGGTCTGATTAGTTTTACAATGTTGTAAATTGCTGTATCTGGAAGAGCAATGGTGGATGGACAAAGCCAGACACTGCTTGTCATTGGACAAATATTGAAAAATGCCAGGTGAAATCTAGCACCTAAATGTAACTGAGTTCATCACAGACACAAATTAACTCGCCATTTGGAGACATGGCACATGTCATTGGCATTTCTTTGTGGGTTTCTTGCGCAACAGTCTTCAAAGTATTCATGGTGATTGGCCCTAGCCAACGGTCCTTCAATACGGGATACAAAGCAATTACGAAGACACAAGAAGTGTTCCCTGGTTGAGGAAAGGTTCATACGGGTTTGCAGAAAGAGCAAAAAGGACCTTGTATCACCGACTCCAGTATTCGTCCACTATGCGTTGCCTTCAGCCTACGAAGAACACGAGATTGAATTATCCCAAAGCGACGTGGAGAAGTTCAATGGAAAGAAATCATACGTTCTAGATGGTCATAAATGGTGAGCTCAACAATAAAGGTTTCAGTTACTTGGATTTAAGGCGTTGACGGAGACCATTGATGGTAACCTATAGTTCGACAAGCCCTCTCTTCAACATTATATGTCAAAGTTTTTCAATCCAGAGTGCCACAATAAGACCAAAAAATTTAAACCTGATGGGATCAGTACCTCGACGTAAGATTAACTTTTTTGACAGGAAGGACAGGAGACCATGAAACTTAAGAAAGGGATTCTAAAACCACCACAAAGTGGGGAGAAAGAAAACCAAGCTTTTGAAAGTCACCGCTGCAAAAGTGAAATCGTATTGGCCATAAGCATTCGCCAGCTCATTTTGAGATGTGTAAAGCACTCGAAAGAGACGATGAAAAAAGGTGTTAATTAGACAAGAGCAACAGTAAAAACAGACGTTTCGTATGTTGGAAAGAGCATCCGAGGCCCTCCCTCAAACTTATAATCACGTGACTAAGACGATCATCCTCCAGCCCCAAGACATCACAGTTGCTGTAAAAAATGGAGAAAGCAATCTATTCCAGTCTCTTCAACAGTCAACCTTAGTTGTTTCCTTACAAGACCAGGTAGGATGGATAAGTTGTCCTTCCAGCGGTTTTCCCTTTAGACGTCTGAGATGCTACCTTGACAAAATATCCTAGTTCGGGTCGTCGCACTTTACCTGCCAGAATGCGATGTTTCCCGTCAGAGAAAAACCTGAAGGACCGGGTTGTTTCGCAACAGGAAAGATTTTCGCAACATTGCTACATATCCTCTAATCTGCGCACTGTCTGTCGGTTATGAACCTTTCATCCGACTCATGCTCATCAGGATTGAAAGTACACTGGACGAGTGATACCCATGTGAACAAGCAGAGTTTCAAATACAGTTCAATACAATGGCCACGTTCAGGCAATGGCGAGAGTCAATGAACTATCCCAAGCGCACAAAAGACGCTACGCGACGTAGATTTTTTTCGACTCAGAAATGCTTTAACTCAATGTAGTAGAGTGGTAGTGAAAGATCCGGACAGGTAAATGACTCCGGCTTCGTAGACAAATGTGCTTTATAAGCCATATATTAATTTGTTTTACTTGACCGTCATCACATCTACTGCGCCGATCTCAGCACTTGCTCACGATTCAAAGCATACATCGCCCACAGTGGTCCTTGTACGTTTCGCGTCTTTTTCCAGCTGTATTTGAGAGTTTCGTCTTCTTTATGAATGTCGTGAAACACTGGTTAAGCCATTTCTTCTTGTAATGTTAGAGATAGCCGGACTAAGGCGCTCCCACGTGAATTGGAGAGGAGCGCTGTGGAGGGATCCAACAAGCGCTTGTTCATCCTGATCGACGCCACCACTGAGCATTGCATTATCCCACTCCACCATATATCAACTTTAGTCATCATTTACGAAAAAAAAAGGAGGCCAACCAGTGTGATAGGATTTCGCTAGAAATATTTTCAACGGTTTTCGAGAGCATCGTTCCAAAACTGCGGTTAAACTAGACGGGAGTGGAAATTGACAGAAGATTAGACAATTTTCGAGTTGATAATAAAATTGTTCTTAAAGCACAAGACATTTGTCAGGAATAATGTATAATGGCCGATATCAGCAGCTCTAGTGGAAAAATTGGTCTTCTTTCAAATTTCAAGAAAATATGTTCTCAAGAAGCTCTATCCATTCGGTTTAAGATGCTCCATTCACACTAGAAGGAACAAAAAAGACTTTAGAAAAGCGAGCTAATTGCCTACCTCTTTGGCTTTACGATTTTTCCTACCTTAACTGAAGCCTCGAGAACGTGCACACTAAGTAAGCAGGGTAGACGATCATTCAGCGCTATCGAATGCACTAAAGAGAACATAATGCTATGAGAATTCTTTACTACGCAAATGAGAGAGGATAGCTGATATTCTCGCCTACATCGACGATGAAGTGGTTACAAACTCATGCCCCAAGATGTCGAAACTAGAGAAGGAAATCAGTTGTGCGACTGGATGTCACAGGGTAAACCGCAGACAGGCTATTCATTCTACGTTCAGGCTTCTTAAGTAAGATCGTAGAAGGAAAGATAGTGATCCAAAGACGCTAAGGTAAGCACATCTCAATGTTATTATTTCTGCATGAGTCATGTACAATTGTAGAATCTATTGACTTCCGCCGGCTTCACACGACGACAAGCGGTAAGCCAAGCAGCATCGGTGACGTTCCATTATGGCTATTAAAGCTTCATCAACTCACTGGAGTTGAAAACTATTTATGAATAATGTTGAACAGCGATGTGCAGTAGTGGATCGTGGTCATGGGGCGTCACAAGCTGAGGAATAACTCTACACATTTTTCTGATAAAAGGATAAAGGATAAAGCTCTCAGCGTTGATCAATCCCTGAGGGATGCGCCGTGCATTCGACTTCATTAAGCATCGTTGGAGGTGATTGAATGCATATCTGGCCTTTACAATGACTCACGGTGGCCTGCCGATGTATCGAGTCAGTGTTGCTATCCTCCCAGACAAGTCTGGTACCAATTCGCCGACCCTGGAGGGATGGAAGGCTTGGTGGGCCATGGGCGCAGGGATCGATTCCACATACGTGTCGCAGTGGCGCCTCCAACCACTGCGCCACACGCGCTGTAAATATCAATAACTTTAAATACGTACGTTTTAGGTACGTCGCAGATCAAAGTAATGGGATTTAATTAGCCGCATTTTCAATCAAAGCATAGGAAAACATCCAAAAAAGATTATTATAGCAAAATGTTCACAGAACATGGCTTTACCAGTATCGGAAAGTTCCTGAATTTGTTGCAGAACATCTCCAAGCAGGATACGAAGTCTCCGCCCAACATGTATCTTAAACCATTTCATAAGAAATCTTGCCATCTTCTCACTTCTTTCCAGAAAAGTCACGTCTGACTGAAAAAAGTCGGTGGATTTGTTCACACAGATATCCTGAAATATCGAACTTCCACATACTCAAGGAGGGTCAGAGAAAGGAACTCTAATTCACCATGACTACTGCTTAATAATAATCCTACGACAGAAAAGAAAAATCATGAGAACCTAGCGAAATGCTATTGTTGTTACGTACGCTAAGAGATTTATTTTGTTATCTCCAGAAAAATAAATAAAATATCAAAATTTATTAACTAATACGTAGAAGCTTTGTGGCGCAGTAGTTGGAGGCGCCACTGCGGCACGCACGTGGAATCGATACCTGCGCCCATGACCCACCAAGCCTTCCATCCCTCCGGGGTCGGCATATTGGTACCAGACTTGTCTGAGACGATAGCAGCTCTGGCTCGATACATCGGCAGGCCACCGCGAGTCACTGTAAAGGCCAGATATGCATTCAATCACCTCCAAAACGATACTTAATGAAGTCGAATGCACGGCGCATCCCTCAGGGATTGATCAACGCTGAGAGCTTTATCCTTTTATTTATCCTTTAATACGTAAAAGCAACACCATCCTCGTGAAAGACAACAAATGGAGGGTGACATACTCAATCGATAGAGCATTACAGGCGTTAGGGCCAACTATGGATGTCCGCTTCGATCTGACATATCCCTATTAACAATTGTGTGACCGACTATGTGATGCATGGATATCAATGCATGTAGATGGAAAAAGTGCCGTATTCGTTAACTTCAAGGCATAATCTTTCTCCTTCGTATTGTCACCAAAGTCTATCAGCTATGTTTTTTGTTATGTGTTATACATTAGTATATTATTATTTCATACTTTGTTACTTTTAGTTACTTCACTATGCGTCAGCCGTTTTCATACCGGCTCATATATGGTCGATTGACTGCTGTGGGGAAAAACAAATTATTATCAATGAACAAGCAATTAAGAGCTGTCAAAGGACAATGCCGAATGAGAGTAGTCATTCGAGCGGTGCTCCACTGGATTCGAGCGAGTACGAAGGCCGATATCCCAACGGCTAACTATGGCTCTGAAGAAGAAGAAGGTGGCGCTCACAACCTCGTGTTTGCTCATCAGTCGAATAAGACACTGGTAATCCATATCGAAGTCAAATTAAATTTAGCCCGTAAAACCAGCACTTTTTGTATTCAGTCAATATTTTGCCCAGTTTTTCGAGACTGTAGGAGTAACTCCTAGTTTGGCACATAACGAGCGACGCTGGGTTTTTAGTATGTAATGATGATTCCTCGATTAATAGAGCTTGAAGAGTTGAAGGCTTCAAAGATTTTTGGAAGAAATTTTGTTCTATCGCTTTAGTTGTATGTGTTATGCATAAATTTAAAAAGGATAAAGCTCTCGGCGTTAATCAATCCCTGAGGGATGCGCCATGCATTCGACTTCATTAAGCATCGTTTGCAGGTGATTGAATGCATATCTGGTCTTTAAAATGATTTAAAATGACTCGCGGTAGCCTATCGATATATCGAGCCAGTGCTGGTATCTTCCTAGACAAGTCTGATACCAATTTACCGACCCCGAAGGGATGGAAGGCTTGGTGGGCCATGGGCGCTGGAATCGATACCACGTGTGTGTTGCAGGGCTCCTCCGACCACTGCGCCACACACACCTTATTATGCATGTATATATATATATATATATATATATATATTGCAAATGCACATGCATTTAATTTTTACCCCGTATTTCCACCAGGTGAAGGTGACAGTTGGAAACATAAGCGATACATTGTGAGAATAAAATTCAGCTTGTTTATTCACTTTCGCATTTAAAGTAAACCGTGAGGTTTAAGATCATCTATCGTAGTCTCCAGAATGTCAGGATTTCATTTTATGGAATGGAATGACCTGAATCTTTCAGACAAAGATCTTCAGATTCTAAATTTCTTATTACAGCTAACGGCGCCTAGTATGAGCTGACATATGCTGGTTCGAAACTGAAAGTAGCGGCAAGAAATGGATTGCACTCAATGCATGTCCACGAAAGAGGAAGGCTAGACCACCGGAACGCTGTCGTGTTCTAATAAATGCTATGATACCAACCTCGTGTTTGCTCACTGAAGAGAAAAAATAAGTGTTTTAATATTTAAATGACACGTCATCAAATGTGACATATATTTAGCGCTTTTATCATTCAATCCGCCGCATTGCACTTATCATCCATAATGTTAGTCACATTTGTTGTTTTCGCCCGGGCTCTTGTAAAGCTCTAAGAGCTCTCGGCGTTGATCAATCCCTGAGGAATGCGCCATACATTCGACTTCATTAAGTATCGCTGGAGGTGATTGAATGCATATCTGGCCTTTACAATGACTCGCGGTGGCCTGCCGATGCATCGAGCCAGTGCTGCTGTCCTCTCAGACAAATCTGGTACCAATTTGCCGACCCCGGAGGGATGGAAGGCTTGGTGGGCCATGGGCACAAGGATCGATTCAACGTGCGTGTCGCAGTGGTGCCTCCAACTACTGCGCCACACGCGCCCTCATTTGGTAGAGCACCAAACTGGGCTCTTGTACAACGTGAAAATCTGTCGTCCTTTCTCATTAGGACGTTAACTGCAGATGTAATGTAATCCTCAGTAATTCTCAAACAGCCGTGCTAGGACGCTTCCGGGGTTTCATCACAAATAACCACCGGTCATATCCTTGCTTGTGACCCAGATTCTTCCAGGAAAACACTGGCTTTTCTGCCGCCAACGAATCAATAATCGACCGCCATGGGTAAAAGCAAGCCGAGTACGAAACAAATCCGCTTTGAAAAAATCTGAATTGACAAGAAGATAGCGTTACTTACTTGAGGATACACATGTTGAATAAAACTACCGAATCTTCCACTACCAATTCCTATGATTAACACGTTTGTTGTTGTATTAAGGTTAAAGAGCTGACTATTGCTCAAGATGGCAGCTTCTGAAAAACTGCATTTATTGAGTAGAGAAATTTCAGCCGGAATGGCCTTACTTTCTCCATTTTATCTTCTCGAAAACCCAACCGGATACCTGATAGTACAAACTGATGTTCAAAGACCAGCAAGCAATATAAAGTGCTAAACATCACAGCTAGTTCAACACATGAGCCTCGAAAGTGTCTCTGCTGCAGCTGATATAAATCAAGGTTAAGGAGAGCTTTTCATCTTAAAAGCGGTCTGACATTGTATAAAGCGTTCTATGTTGATCAATCCCTGAGGAATGTTCCATGCATACGACTCCATTCGTAACATGTGTAGCATCACAGAGGTGAGTGAGTCACATTCTGGCTTATACACTAACTTACGGCAGGCTACCAATGTATTAAGACTGTACTGCTATGCTATCAGACACGTCTGATAGCAACTGCTCCCAAAAAAGTGGAAGGCTTTAGGGTTCGTGGTGTAGCATCGAACCAGCGGCCGATTCAGTGTGTATTGTAAAACACCTAACCACTGTGCCACACAGAGCCAATAGTGCAACAGGGTTACAAAATATTAGAATGCAGAGATAAGAGAGACCCCGCGACCACGCCACTAAGAAGATGAAACGGATAAAACGTTTGATACTGATCAAACATTGGCAACATGCCCTGCATTGGAGTCCATCTGTAGAGTCGTAGAGGTGATTTAGTGATATTCTTACCTGTAGACTAACATATGATGACCCACTGATGTGCATACCAGTGCTTTTATCTTTGCAGAAAAGTCTGGCACCAACCGATTTGCTAAGCAGAAGGGATGGATAAATGAGCGCAGAATGTGAGGCGTGCTATAAAACAGAAGAATGTCGACGTTTTGATTTCAGGGATCGTTATCAGCTCTATAAAAGCGCTTGCTGTTCTCTTTGATTTCTGGCGAAATTTTAACCAAAGTAGAAGGGTGATATATCTTAAATTCTCAGGTCTATACAAATAAAGGTGGGTTTAAAAATTTGAAAAGGCAGTCAAACTGTTTTTATACGGATCTGCCCCGCACCAAAAGCTATAAATCATGGGGAACTCACCAAAAACTGCATATTCTAACGACTCATATGGCAATTTATCTCGAATAACGCGCCACTTTCGACTATCAGTAAGACTTGCTAATTTCACTGAAAAACATTATAAAACTAAATGAATAATTAGGACACACAACTGTAAGAAGACAACTGATTGCAAGAGCTCGGGTACAACTCATCTGATCACCTGTAAGGCGTGCGGAGGCGAATACATTATCAAAACGGGCAGACGATCCTGTGTTCGCATAAAAGAACACCTAGTCGGCAAACGTAAACCAAATACCCCACGAAGCACACATAGGACCCAGGGACATAGCGGGTAGGGCTTTGGTACGTGTCACGATTCTCGCACGGGAATCTAGAACACAAGCGCGCAAAACTCCCGAGGCGTTCTAGATTAATCTCAGAAATCCGAAAATGAACCGCAGGGAAGAATGCCTCGTTATCGCGCGTGTTATTGGGCAGTACATAAACCTGTTATTCTGATGGGATGGACACATTACACTTCCATTTGAATTCTGCGCGGTTGGTCTCCAAGCGACACACTCAATGGAAACCTCATAGAAAACGGTGAGACTGCAAAGCTGTGTTCTATGTGATTGAAATACTGGTTTAGTGTAATTATTATTCTTTATTCACAAATAAGCTGACGTTTCGGCGGACTTCGCCTTCTTCAGAGCCTGGAAAGGTCAAGTTGACAGCAATCTACTCCGTCAAACGCCTCCATAACCAAACAAAGAAAACACTAAACCAAGATTTCAACCACAATGAATACAACTTTGCGCACCCACCTCTTTCTATGAGGCTTCCACTGAGTATGTCTAGTGGAGACCAACCGCACAGAACTCACATGGAATCGTAATGTGCCCTTCCCCTCAAAATAGTAGGCTTATATACTGCCCAATATCACGCGTGATAACGAGGCATTCTTCCCTGCGGTTCATTTTCGGATTTCTGGAATTAATCCAGAACGCCTCAATAAATAAAGATACAAGGAATTACTTGATCAATGCCGAGGTTAATAGAAAGTCGGTCGTGGAAGTTACTGGTATAGTGTTTTCTCTGTTTGGTTATAGAGGTGTTTGACCGAACAGATTGCTGTCAACTTGACCCCTCCAGGCTCTGAGGAAGGCGAAGCCCGCCGAAACGTCAGCTTATTCGTGAATAAAGAATAAATATAACACCTCGCGTTTGCTCAACAAGAATAAGAAGAATTACTGCAAGAATAATCATACAGAGTGTGAATTGATGGCATCAATGAACTGCTTTTAAAAGCACGATTCGCTAGCGCTTAGTGAAAGTGTGCACTAGTTCGATGTTACAGAAAGCCATACGGATATCCCAAAAAAGGAAGTTGTAGCTCTCCTCCTTTAACAGTAAGCATAATGAATGTAGTATAGATGTGGTAAAGGCCAATCAGATACCATGACAATTTATGATCATTGACTACACTAATGAACTAAAATAAAAACTGAGGAACATGTCAACTACACTCACGGCTCGGAGCTTCCAATGTCGTTGACGTCTGAACTGTTAACGGTTTGATTTTCAAAAGCTGTCGTTCAATAGGAAACCTAAGCGAGTCAAATAGTTCAGCCTCTCTTTTTTTTTTTCCTCTCCCCTATTTTCATCCCACCACTAAACATACCTGCAATGGTATGCATTGAATTCAATGCATGCTCGCACGCATACCTCAACAAATTTTCACTTCCAGTTCAACCACTACTGACTATTTCGATTTAATTTTTAACTTGTTGTTTACTGCCGCCTACTCTTTTTAATGACAGGGTACGTTGCGAAACATAACTTCAATGATGCTGAGATATTTGTTGCAAAACTCCGGACCGCAGGTGTCTGCGGTGGGGAACGAACGTGCTATTGTCCTTTCCTGGGAGAAACGCGTTCACCCCCACACCATGCAGGCCGTTCATTTCGCCTGTCTCTCTGCTAGTTCTATCGACCTTTTGCCATTGGCAATTACCTGTCAACAGGACTAATCTAGGGAGCCAAAATCGGCAATGAACCCAATTAAGCTGAGGCTGTAATCGAAATCACAATGTTTTCTTATTTGCTGCCTCTTATTGTGATTTATGTCCTTTCGTGTCGAATCCGGAGGAGTGGAGCACCGCTCAAATAGGGCAACTTCACTTGACACTGATTGCCCGTTGAATAAGTACTTTTGACCGCATAATAGTTTGTCCTGCCATGAAAATAATAGCCTTTTGGAATATTAAAATTACTAGCACTGCTTAAAATCTCACCTGAAGAACGGAAAGCCGATAGCATCCCTTATTATAAAGCAACCTTCCTCAACGCATATTTCATCCCTTAATATGGAAGTTTAGATACGGTACAACATTTGCTGCTTATCTCTCCTTGTATCTGTAAGTGTAATTTTTTTAAAGCCATATTATTGCTTTACAGCAGATATCTTCTATGTGGGAGTTTTCAGAACGGTTATCATATGGATGTTGCCCGTGTCCATACATGAAAAGCTGAGCCTTCGATCAAAGACAATATTTGGCTCGCTTGAAAGCGGATAGCCTCCTTACATCTCAGCAAAACTACTTGTGGTAGGAAAATAAGCCACATTCAATTCCAGGAGAACTCGACAAGTTGAGAGAAGTGTGGTGTTAAGGCACAACGGAGACAAAGGACTTCATACTCCTGATTACAAAAATGAACGGCTATGGCAATGCGGCGAAGGACAAATGCAGAAATATTGTCAGAATCATGTCTTCGTTCTTTGATAAGCTTACGCGAGTTCGATCAACAACGGCTAACGTTTCCACGTCTTCGTCTTCATCAGAGCCCACGACGATCCGATTTGGTAGTCAACGATTCTTCGATGTAAGCTTATCAAATAAACAATAGATGTTGATTAGTAACACCTAAGTTAGAGGAAAATCGGTTTTGTTTTGAAATATTGTTATTGCTCCTTCCTAGAATCATATTTTTCTAGGCTACTCAGATAACCATTAAATGGTGAGGATCTGAGGGTTTGCTCGGCAGCACTAAAAGCATTCACTAAGGATGCGTTAACGCTTGTCAAAGGCATAGAATATAGCGTAACCCAAGTTGATGGAAAAGAGAAGGCACCATATATAACACTGGTAAAAGGATCGGAAGAAAGCAAATATTTTGAGTTATTGAGCCACCAGTCACAGTGCATAATTTTAACCCGAGATAAAACCAAAGAGACCTGGCTTCCATTTCTAAACGTTTAAACCAATATAAAGGGCGCGTGTGGCGCAGTGGTTGGAGGCGCCACTGCGACATGCAAGTGGAGTCGATCCCTGCGCCCATGGCCCACCAAACCTTCCATCCCTCCGGGGTTGGCAAATTGGTACCAGACTTGTCTGGGAGGATAGCAGCACTGGCTCGATACATCGGCAGGCCACCGCAAGCCATTGTAAAGGGCAGGTATGCATTCAATCACCTTCAACGATGCTTAATGAAGTCGAATGCATGGCGCATCCCTCAGAGATTGATCAACGCCGACAGCTTTATCCTTTATCCTTTTTAAATAAACACACACACACACACACACACACACACACACACACACACACACACACACACACACACACACACACACACACACACACACACACACACACACACACACACACACACACACACACACACACACACACACACACACACACACACACACACACACACACACACACACACACACACACACACACACACACACACACACACACACACACACACACACACACACACACACACACACACACACACACACACACACACACACACACACACACACACACACACACACACACACACACACACACACACACACACACACACACACACACACACACACACACACACACACACACACACACACACACACACACACACACACACACACACACACACACACACACACACACACACACACACACACACACACACACACACACACACACACACACACACAAAGATGCTTGTGGAAAATTTGTTCCGAGCAAAAATAGCCATTTCTACTGGCTACGAAACTATCGCTCTTCGTCGGGATAGGCGTAGAGGAAACACCACGACCCCACATTATCATTCTGGTGAGATTAAGGTCCCGTTCATTTTGCCCCTTATTTCCAATGAAATACGTGCAGCTATAAAACGTTGCATAAGAAGGGCTGGTCTAAAAAAATTGGTAACAGTGGTCTAAGTACCACCGGACACTCTAAAATTCCAGCTAGTCCGTAACCGCCTATATAACCGTAATATAATCCGTAACCGTAACCTATACCGTCTGTGCACAACGGACATTGCATAATATGCCCTAACAGTGCAGATGGTTATTACATGAGTTCAGGTACATATACCTCTTGTAAAGCGGGGTAAAGACGAATACGTTGACTAGACGGGTAGACTACTCCAAGTCTGTTTAAAAGACCATCTAGCTGGAAGATTTATATTGAAATCAAACACTCCAGTAGGCGCGCATTAGACATGGAAACATAACGGAAAAGATTTTGAAGGAAAAGCTACTGTCTTCGTACGGGAATCAAAAGCACCAGAGCGTCTTCCCTGGAAGCGTTTCGGATAAATCCCAGAAATCCAAAAATGACTCGCGAGGAGAAATATCTTGTGATCAAGCGTAACCTAGCGCCATACCTGGTGCTGATTCTTTGATCTGAGCCAAAACATTCCTCATCCATGTAGAACTCTGTTGGTGTTTAAAAGAAGCTATTTGTTATGGTAATGAAAATTTATGTGTTAAATTTTGTCTACTGATGTCACGAAAATGTCTAGCCGAGTAGATTGCATGTCAATTTGACCTTTCTAGGCTCTGATGAACTCGAAACCGTCGAAGTGTCAGCTAGCCATTGTGTACTAGTAAATGCCGTTATACTAAAAACTCATTGAATTATCGATCATTGCCGAGGATAAAACGAAGTCAGTTTTGGTGAAAAGGATTGTTTTCTAAAACATCAATAGAATAGGAGTAGACAGATTATCTTTGCCAACACGAATTTAGACATGATCATGGAGTCTGGGGACTACCAAGTTTATCGATCTCCTTGTCATTTCAATATGATGAGTATGCTGGTGGCGTAAAGTACCTAACCACGAGAAGACCACACCAGAGTACCTGAAAGTCCTAACATCTGTTCTCATCACCCCACCTACGTCCAGTTTCCTTAATGCTGCCCTATCGGGATGCAAAGAATACTAGCAGGGACGCGTTATTGGACAAGAACGGGGACTAATTGGACACCAGAAAACATTACTCGCTCTGTCTGCCCTCATTCGTTCAGAAGGTCTTTACCATTCTTAGCGTCGATTCAGTAGGAAATGTTCCGACCATTATCCAATAGAAACGACTGCAAAAGCAAATGAAGTATAGCGAGAGTATGAGATGTCACTGTGTTGTCGGTATCGAGTCGTAGGTGGTCATGAACGCCTTAACAGGTAAGACCCTCCTACCAAATACATAAAGACCCTTTCTGAACTACCGTGCTGAATTCGTAACCATAATTTCTCAATGACGTCATACAACAACAAAGTAAATAAAGGAGTTCCACAAGTGAAATGATACAAATATGGGGCACAAATCCATTATCATTATGCTCTATCGATTACCGTATACACCAAGACGTCGAAAATGAAATGGACTGGACACGTGGTGAACTTTAACCGCAATCATTGTGCGTGAACTGTCAACGTCTGGGATCATGAGTGGGATATCGGTTGAGCACTGAACAAACCATTTATCCAATACCTTCTTGGATTGTTCCGCTAACAAAAGGTTGATAAGAAGGTTTATTCGGTTAAGGTTCGTTTCAACGTCTTCGCCTTGTTCAGAGCTTAATAATAGAAGAGGATAAAGCTCTCTCTCTCTCTCTGGGCGTTGATCAATCCCTGAGGGATGCGTCATGCATTCGACTTCATTAAGTATCGTTGGCGGTGAGTAAATGCATATCTGGCCTTTACAATAACTTGCGGTGGCCTACCGATGTTTCGAGCTAGTGCTGCTATCCTCCCAGACAAGTGCGGTACCAATTTGCCGACCCCGGAGGGATGGAAGGCTTGGTGGGCCATGGGCGCAGGCATCGATTCCACGTGCGTGTCGCAGTGGCGCCTCCAACCACTAAGCACGCGCCCCTGGTGAGGATCATACGTTCATAAAAAACCAAACATCAAATCAGAAGCCATTTATGTGTATGAAAGATTACTGCAGTGCTGGAATCTTTGTAACAAGGAATGAAGCTAATACGATTAGACAGCAATTAAATTTTCTTTAAGAATAGTTTAATTCGAAGTTTTTCCTTACATTACTCTGAAGTCGCCGTATCTGGCTTGTGCGAGTTTGAAGAACTCATCATCGGAAAGAACCTCTTCAGATTCCCCAGATGAGAGATTTCCAAAGAAATGGACGTTCAACGACACCACGACGACCTAGGAGTCATTTTGGTAGAGCGAAAAGTTTGTATAGGAGTTCATGTGCATAAACTTCTCGATTGTCAGTGATGCGCTTCCATAAGGTTTCTGGGATTAACCGTTACTAGAAAGATCCAGTAGATACGTGGCCGTTTCAGACGTATCCTCATAATAAATGATCATTACCGATGATATTACAAATCGCGCAGATAAGATCTGTTTGACATGTCTAAACATTTGTTTCGCCATTGTTCGTATAGTGGATGAAACTCTTGGATGCAGAAATTCCCAAACTTGTGTAAATGGAGTGTCATAAAAATTAAGCGATACCGTGATAGGATTCTTAGCTCTCAAAGATAGCGCGTGCTGGAATTGGGCCAAGTTTCTTACAATCTTCTGCATTCGAGTTTTCAAATAAATCCTATTTAAGACGTAGTTGACGATACGAACTGATTTCAATTCACACATGGCCTTCTACTTCAATATAAACACATCTCAACTTCAGATCATAGTGAACACTAATAATTTAAATATCAACCGTTAAGATATACACCTTTTTGTCAAATACGTTTAATTCTAATTCCTATAGCACGATAAAATTTCGACCTTATGAGGCCAATAAAACCATTTCCGCGTTTTTTTCCGGGGCTCATATCTCGGATATCGAAATCACTGGACAAGAAGGACACATAAATTTTATGGCAAAAGATCGATAGAACCAGCTGAGAGAAAGGCAAAACGAAGGAGCCGCATGGTGTGGTGGTGAACGCGTTACTCCCCGGAAAGGACAATAGCGTGTTCGTTCCCGATCGTAGACACCTACGGTCCAGAGTTTTGCAAATATCTCAGCAACGTTGTGGTTGTATTTTGCTTAGTAACTTACCGTGAAATTGTAGTAGGCAGAAAATAAAAGATAAAACATAAGTTTTAACAATTCAAATCGTCTGTTAACAACTCAAAAAGTCGACTTTCTATAAACCTCGGCATGATAGTCGATACATCTATATGCTCTTACGAACTGCCCTCTTTTTAACCAACGCGAAGTTGTTATGGATCTTCGTATTATTGTTGTGTCGTTGTTCACTGGCTAACGTTTCGGCGACTTCGCCTTCGTCAGATCGGAGCCGTTGAACCATTCGTGTGTTGTTAACAAGGGATGGTTAATTTAAACCTTCTTTCTAATATTTTGAAAATCCGATTTCTGGAGGAATTTGAAAGTGGACCGAAGCTTACGCAGTTATTTAGCATGTCCTTTGTTGGCAAAAGGGTTCGGCATATCTTTTCTTTAGCATTTGAGTTTGCTTAGCGTACAATGACATAGCTCCCAACGATTTACCGCCTCATCGTGGCCGGAAGATGTCTCTGGGTGTCGGACTGCGATGTGCACCGAGGGGATTCGCCTACCCGGCAGGATCTCGCAAGCTAAGAAGGAGTCCGGCGTTTTCATCAGGAAGCCTAGCTAAGAGTAAACCAATACCAGGATTCACCACCGTCTTGACATTAAAGTCGCATGGTAGAAAATCACCCTCTGATCCACAACGGCTGCGACTGCCTGTCGCGGTGACGACCTGGGGTAGACTTTAGCCAGGCTATCCTCGGGATTCCAGGAGATCACAATAGCTTAACGAGCAAATCTCCGAAAAATGGTGATTATGCTGGGGCCCGCACAACTAGTGAAGGCGGACCGTTCAAGTATCAAGTAAGTAAGTACATTGACATTAATATTTCGAAGTATGATCTACCCCGGTGTTTACTTCTTTTTTGATGAACGAAACGTAACCATGAAAACTATGAAGCACAGTAGGATATCTTCACGTCTATTTCCCTTTCTCTGTTTTGTTTGTTCCAGGTCTGTCTATGGACATAAGCATATACGGCTGCCTCATCATGGAGAAATTCAGTTCACGCATAGATGTGTATCGCTTATTCATGATCATTCAGTGCCATTTCGATGAATACATTTTTGTTTAAGTGTGGAATGGGAACAGGTAAAGTAATGCTATTCAATAAACACAAGAAATTGTTCGCACTCTCAACAGTCCAGTAAAGCTTTCCATCCCTTGGCTTAGGAAATTGGTACCACATTTCTCTACGAAACCCATCTAATAGGCAAAAGTTGGCGAGTTCCTATACTGAGAGCGCTCAAGCAGGGCTACCTCGGTGCTCCGTAGAAAATCGACTCGACCAGCATGTAACGACATTCATGAAACACATAAAATCTTCAGTTGCCAGCCAAAACCATTTGCAAATCAAAGCCAAAAATTCGTGGATAGTGGATAAATGGAAACGTACGGAAAAATGCTGGGAACAACGTGAGAGAGTGAGAATGCGAAAGAGAATTAATGGTGCCATAGGGGACCAATTTCGGCTCAATTTGAAGTCCTCGGGACCGTACTCTTTGGCTCACGCATCACAATAGAAATAATGCGCGGGCCAAAGAGTGTGGTCCCTAATGGTGCTATAGTTGTTTGTACTGTATTTACTACAACTATTCACATTGCTTATTACCTCTAGTGAAAGATCACTTCTGAATTGTAAATCTCACCTGGATTGCAAAGGCCGCTCTCAGACACAGATTTCTTGCTCGTTACTCCCAACTAACATCATTCTTCCCATAAATCAGCTTCCTCATACTCTCCACAGTTGGTGTTAGTACTCTCATTTTTGAAACTCTCTCAACCTTCTGCTGTACAAAATAGCATCAATCGTGTTTCAAACACCTAGAAGCTGCTCCTAATTTTGTGTCACTGTTGTCGGGTCTAATGGACGCCTGATTCCTAAATGTTATGGATTTAAATGAACTCGTCGTCGATCGAACCCCACCACCACGCGCGGATCATAAATACATTCCTCATTAGCAACCGCTGTTTTCTTTGTTGCTCTGCCTCCACAAAAAAACTGTGTGTCATGATATGTACCAGCTAGCACAGCACCGGCTACCGCAGGACAAATTGCAGATCATTAGATGGAAGTCGAACAGCAACCGTTTTGTAAAAGACCACAGTGAAGTGCGGTTTTAATCCAAGCAGTGCTACTCTTCATTGAATCCGACTTGATGTGACAACGAAGACCCACTTCACGAGAATGAACGACAGTGGACAATCGATTAAAATTAATCCAGCCCTGAAGAAAGCAAAGGCGTCGAAACGTTGACCGAATAAAGCTCATTACCGACCTCGTATTCGGTTGATAATCCAGGAAAATATACGAAGGACACCTATTAGTAACTGATGCTGCGACTCATAAGAGGTCGCGTGAGAGGCAGAGACGTCTCGGTGCCCTCCTCCTCCATGGTTCTCCCACAACCGGTTTACCCCCAGCGTCGGCAGCAGTCACCGTGCTTGACGAACAAACTTGTACAAAAAGTGTTGAGTGTGTTAAAGTGTGTTAAACGTCGGGATAGCATCGCTGATTTGATGGCAATATTCTATTATATTCTACTATATTCAAGAGGTACAACAAGAAACCTCTGCTCCTCAACACAAACGGCCGGAAAGAAAATGAGTTGCCATCAAATCACGCCGACCGTTGGCTCCTTTCGCCTTTGTGTTTAAGTCAGCCCACGTCATGCTCTTCCAGTAGCCATTTAATTCACTCACAGAGATTCGATGACTCGCCGGGGTAAATGACAAGAAGGGCAGTTGCTGCTAATGCTTTTCTTGACTGTTCGTTGTAATTTATCACCTCATCTCTAGTTCTTGGGCATTCCAACTCTCAAAAAAATTGTCTTTTTCTGGGACGAAAACATTTTATATTAAAAGTCAAAGCATTGAACCTAACTGTTTTATATATTCAGTGTGAGAGAAGTATATAGAAGGCGCGCCTCCAATAAATTAACTTCCCCGTCTACTAGGGAAGAAACTGGCAAGCCACCTATGAGCATACGCAACCTCGGTATTCAGAGCTCAGCAAGCTATAGATAGGTATCAAAGCGTAAACACATGAAATAAGTGAGCCTCAACCTCCTGCTCAGAAAAGTCTCCGATACGGCTGCCTTCGTAAGAGATAAGTACAGGACCATTCTTGACTGCCTAAATCGCAAGCAAAGGACTAAAGATAAAGACTGATAACAATCTCTGCCCACAATGCACACTCACTTGCATTTGAGCCCTCGATAGAGGATTTGATTATGCATTCAAGAAACGTCTGATTTCACTGGATTGGCTGAGACGAGAAAATGCCGTCTATTCAACTCCGTCTACGACATTGGAGAAGAACTTTTCCTCGAAACACGTGGCAGTCGGCGGCGCCGGTGTTCTCGTCAACACAAGGTGGGCCATGAACGTCGTTTCATTCGCAAAACCATCAATCCGAATTGGACGTTAAATATTGAAGAGATGTGGATCAATACTGGCTTTGATAATTGTCGTCGCCTACGCACCGACTTCACTGTATGACGAGGACAAAATCGAAGCATTCTGTGTGGACTTAGAGAAGTTCTATAAAGATGACCATACATCCCTCAAGGTCATCGTTTCGATTAGGAGAATGTCTGAAAAACGTCGCATTGTGACCAACGGATTAGAATGGAATGAATAAGGTGAGCGGCCGTCTGGGTTTATCCATGACCAAGACCATTTGTGGTAAGTCGCAATTCCAGAAGCCCCACCCTCAACGCTAAAAGTGGGAGTGTCCCAATGTGCAGTGTCATAACGAAGTGGACCACGTCATAGTAAATAGAACGTTTCGTCTTACTGATTTTGCTGCTACTCGTATCTCTTCAATAACCAAATCCTGCCTTCATACGTGGATATGTCGGTCGTCCCACCGATTCTCCTTTTCACTTCTTATACCCGATATCGGTAACATTTTGGTGTCAGTCATTCATAAACTCGTCACTCGAAACATTCTAAACAGGATGACAGCCTAGCGAGCAAGCAGGGTTGCAAAAAGGATTCAGTATGATGGACGACATCCACAGTTTAAGGAACGCCTTTGATTCAACTGAAATGGAAGAAGTCATGGAAACCTTGCATAACCAGGGTATCCCTACTCGGTATATAAAGATTCTTCGTGAGATATGTAAAATTTTCGTAACTAAGATATCACCATTCTGTAACGGTATTAACATTGACGTTGAGGGCTTAGGCACGGGGATACCATCTCGCCAAAATTATTGACCGTCACCCTCTAGAAGGGCATGGGAAAATTCAAATGGAAGAGCATGGAAATGAATGTCGATAGTCGGCAACCATGCCACCTTCGTTTTACTGATGATACCACTTTTATAGCACCAAACACTAGCAAGACAGAAAGAATGTTGGCCAATATCGCTTGTGAAAAGACTGGTGTTCCACTAAACCTCATGAAGAAGTCGACAATGAAATACGGATTTGTTTTTGATGCATCGTTCACCCACAACGGATTTAGTATCTCCGAATGTTCCAATTATGTTTACATAGGTCAGGATGTTAACGCGACGAGCGAATTAGCTCCAGAGTTGAGCAGAAGGAAGCGAGCGGCTCGGGGTACACTGAAGAGCATCTGGGATGTAGTGAAGAGAGGTGAAATTGCTAGACTCTGTACACATCTTTCCAACACCATTCATTGCATCCAAACCGATCCTTCGGAAGCATGGCCACTACGTTATCAAGATGAAAGATCACTCAGACCACTCGAAAACGTGGTCAAGAGCTTGATGCTGAAAGTATTCCTGTGTTCCACAAGTGAGAAGTGGAATCCGAAGTTCCTACCTCTGTCATCGATCAAAAGTTACAGGCGCCATTAAGTTGGCAAAAATGTCGAAAATCAGGTGGGCCGCACGTATTGTGCGTCTGAACGACAACCAGGAGCCTTTAGCATAATTGAGTTTTTACGTTACTATTATATAATGGACAATGTTGGCCATTCGAAGCCTTTCTGCACTTGTAGAAGACCCCTTGCTGCATCGTCATGTGTATCTAAAAATCAAATCGACAACAAATTAGAAGATAAAGGATAAAGCTCTCGGCGTTGATCAATCCCTGAGGGATGCGCCATACATTCGACTTCATTAAGTATCGTTGGAGGTGATTGAATGCATATCTGGCCTTTACAATGACTATCGAGTCAGTGCTGCTATCCTCCCAGACAAGTCTGGGACCAATTTGCCGACCCCGGAGGGATGGAAGGCTTGGTGGGGCATGGGCGCAGGGATCGATCCCACGTGCGTGTCGCAGTGGCGCCTCCAACCACTGCGCCCTGTCTTGCATTAAAAAACAATTAAACAGATACACATAAAAAACAGTATTTTGTCCTTCCACGACCGACTTTCTATTAACCTCGGCATTGATCAAGTAATTCTTTGTATACAAAGAAGTATTTTGTCCTTTGTTAAGTATGGTGAAAGACGCTTAGCGCATTTGTCTATTGAGTGAATACCAAAAAAAACGTCAAAAAACCTCTGCTGCACGGCAGAACAACAACAGTTGCAGAGGAACGGAGTTGATAACAATTCACGCCAGCCGATCTACCTTTCACGTATGAGTGCAGATTCACTCACGTTGAACTTTAGGTGTCAAGAACGCCGCCTCTGTAGTTGCTTTCCAAGCATTTCAAATGGAAAGGAGTGAAAATTTCTAAAATCTCTAATCTTGCATAAAATTGCTGTCGATGGCGTTTTCGAGAACACCAACTGAAAAGATGTGGCACTAGTGGTGCGAAACACCACACTCCTCGCTTAGGACATCGTTCCACTGAGGTCGACTTGTATCTGCGGCCGAAATGCAAGGAATACCGTGATGTGCAGGTGCGTGCCTTAACGCAACAACATCGATGAAAACTTGTGTATATGTTCGTCGGTGTGTGTGTTTGGGTATATATATGTATATGTACATGTATATGTATATATATATATATATGTGTAGTACATGCATACAAATGAATGTATGTATCATGGGTGTACATCTTCTGTCTACCTCTATGTGCGCTTTGTTAACATGTGTGAGCGCAAACAGTTCTCGAGTGTGTTCTTCTAATGACACCCTACATTGCTGTTCCAATCTTATACCGTTCTTCCTCAAAAAGGTAAGGATCGGGCGGTGAAGTTCAATACTACTACATATCTGACTTTACGATATTTCCATCTTTATACCTACTGCCTAGTACTTTCTCATAGCAGGGTCTGTCTCAAATACAACCACAATGATGCTGAGAAAAGAGTAAAACTCGGAGCCTTAATTGCGCTTCGAACACGCCATTAACCTTTCCGGGGGCTCACATGGTATCCACTGCACTGATCGACAATCGGCATTGAGCCCAGTCAAGCTTAAGCTGCGATCAAAATCACAGTGTTTCTGAATTTTACTTACTTCCTATTCTTCTTTCATGGTAGGGTTTTATACGAAGTACAATCACAAAATGCTGATATATGAGCAAAGCTGAGAACCTCAGTTGCTCTTCGAAGCCCGGATCACCCTCGAGGGATAATTTGTATATAAATATAACTGTTGCAACACTTTTTGTTGTACAACTATTGCTTCCATTCTACCAAACACATCACCAATACTTTTGTTCTTGGTAATACTCGTGTTCGATCCACACTTAAACCTGCGTGTAGCAACTAGCTGCCAGTCTTCTTTGACCAGATTAAATCTGAGCACTATGATTCGTCTTCTGGTGCTATCTAATGGCAAGGCGATGATGATGTAGTAACTATGATGGCAGTGATGATGATCATGATGCTGGTGCTGATTTTGACTGCGCTGATGATAGTTGTGGTGGCGGTGCTTGGTGGTATAGTTGAGTGGAGTGGCGTGTGGGGTGTTGGTGTCCTTGACCGCAAACCCTCATCGAGGGGCTTTCAACTGGCGACCTTCCATGCTTTCGACAGTCGATTCATGCGCACCCCATACAGCAATCTTACCCTATCTCTCTTTCTCTCCTATCGTACCACTTCTCAGCACAAATAATTCTTCAAGGAAGATACATCTACAATTTCTACAGTAGGTTACTTAGTTGTCAGACATTCCTCCTACCTTCTTTGAGATTATACTCAAATTGATTTCACTGTTCGATATTGTGAACGTTATCCATAAGAAAGGAAAGCGAATTACTCTGACGAGATGAAGGCGTATCACTTAGTTTGGTCTCCAGCTCTCCACTAAACAGAGATATGGAAAAGGTCATTTTTATCACTTGAAGAAACGAGCGCAATCTCTATAGTACGGTGAAAAGAAACCGTTCAATATTACAACTGACGACATCATCATACGATTCGATCACACTTTTTAAGATTATTACTGCTTTTTACACCAAACGGAAAAGATGTGAGAAAGCTCGGTCGCGCTCTTCGAGTACTCTGAGAGATTGGACGATTGACCACAATAACCCTGTTAGTAACCAAGGTTTATTGAAGAGAAATTTGACCCCACAAACCATCATAATGACGTAATTTTCACAGAATTGAAAAAAAAATTATAAATTTTTCAATTTCATCTCCAATTTTGTAGTGGCAGTAATCGCGTCCGTATGTGAAGGGTGTCCTAGAAAAGGGCAAATGATTTTGAAAGTGCACCGGCATCAAGTGTGATGCTTACAGATTTACTTAGGCTACCGATAAAGTGCATTGTGCCTATTTGAATTAAGTAAAACAAGAACCAGTTCCATTCATTTTCTCATGAACGTGCCGATTGTGTCAATGAGGTGAAGCTTCCCAAAGCAGTCACGTTCCATTGGTACTCTAACGATGGTTCAAATTGTTTTGTAAACAATGTGAATTGAACTGTTCGGAATGTTGACGAGATGTAATTGAAAGTAAATAAGCTTGTGTCAAGTATAATTACCACCATAATAACTAATAATGACACATACGATGCTAAGAATGGAAGCGTAGACTTTGAGAGCATGTCACCCTATCGGTTACATTCGGGCACTTCATCGAAGACCAATCTACGCCGGCAACGGTAGATGCGAGATTTTCTTGAAAACATCCCCGTCTTCTTCCTAGTCGTCGGTGTTTATCCGCATAGGGATTGTTGTATCGCGAGCAGGTTGAGAACGTGGGCAGCTGTTACCCGTTATGATTTTCATTCATAGTTACCTACCAGTTACAGTGTCCAGTGTGTGTGTGTGTGTGTGTGTGTGTGTGTGTGTGTGTGTGTGTGTGTGTGTGTGTGTGCATCATCCGATTGGGTCGTACGTAGATCGATCAGATAGTACAATACAGCTTTGACCTCGAGAGATGGGTGGGTGAGAGCGCAGAGCTTTTGTCGCTCGGCCCGACCCCCCACCCCTCTTCTCGCATCCCCACTACCACCAATTACGGAATGGCTCGCCGCCGTCACCGCCACCGCCGTGTGCGCACGTTGTCGTCATCATCGTCGTCGTCCTTCCTTTCTTCCTTGCTTCCTCCTACTGACTCTTTCTCAGAAATATCATCATTTCACATAACAAAAGAAACTCCATGATTCCTCTATCTCGATACGGTCTAGACAAATCCTGCTACCGACTTCTTTACGAATCAAAATCTTCAATTATCTCCTGTCAGCTTGACAGCTCGTTCACTTCTTCTCAGTATCAAATCAAGTGCGCATAGATTTTTCCCCAAATGAAACAAATCCCTATTCGTTAAGTCTAAAATATCTTCCATTTTGACAAGGCAGATATCTACCGTAGAGATGAAATTGGCCATCGTGCCCTTCTTTTTCCCTTTGGCCAGAAATGCTGATGACTTTTTGCATTCTGATAGTTTAGGTGAATTTTCTTCAGAAGCATAATCAATAGTCAGTCAACCTATCTACGACAAGTTGTCTTTTACACTGAAAATTTCAGCTGTCTGTTTTAATGACATCGGTCATGTTTACCGCATTAACGGTACATTGTGTCTATCATATAACAAAACAAACGCATACACTTAGAACTATGAAACCTTAGTTCTACGGTAGAAATCTAGAAAGAATATTAATTATTTAGCCCTGGGTCATCGCCGATTTGACCCTAAAATACAGTCTAGGTCGGTGTCCCTTCTTGAATCTTTGAGATTTGTAGGTTAATTAATAGTTTCACGTCTTCACTCCTTTCACACAACGTCGAACGTAAGCGCTATGGAAAATTTCCGACGTGATCTTAGTTACCATTGATTTTCCCGTACATCCAACTGAAGGTCCGATTCTGAGACATTTTTCTGTAACTGCTAATTTTCACTCTTCCTTCTTCTTCGCTTGGGAAGTCGAATTGGATAGTTCTAATAGCGTTAGTCTAACTTATTGAATGAGGTTTGGTAATCTTCGATAAGGAGCTGCTAGTGGCCACAATGATCGTCGAGTTCTAATTATCAAAGTTCGCAAGACACATTTCCCCAGTGGCAATCCTAATAGGGTTAGGCTATCGTCCTCTTTCGTTAGTTCCCCATATCGGTGCTATATTGGATCATGTGAACGGAATTTTTCTCAGTAATCATCAAAATCATAGAGTTAAAGGTGGCCCTAAGACATGAAATCTTCATGAAAGCACAAGACGGCTGGATTTCGATAGATATTCTCATTAGGCTAATCATAAGTGAACTCCATTGCTAAGACTTCAGTAGAACTAGTGTTCCGATCGTTGACAAGTTTTAGTTTGTAACTGCGATAATGGAATTGTAAGAGAAATCACGAAATGGAAGAGATTTCCCTGGGCTCAGGGGATCCGTCGATAATCTGTTGTAAGATCAGAATTAGAATTGATTTTGGAAACTTCGACAATAATAACAAAAAAAAGCACGAATTCAACCATAAAATTGTAAGTAATTTTTCTAAAACATCTTATTTCCCTTGACGGTGAAATTGGTGTTTCTCAAAGAGATCGAAGACTCGTTATGTTTCAGTGCTAGTCATTTTTTTTCCCCTAAGTTTCAACGTTTTCCCTTCCCTAAGAACCAGTTCCCTTAATCTAAGTTCTATGCTTAATTCCTCTTAGTGAGTAGTTCTCTGTCGTCGAGTAGCTCGGAATAAACTGAATGAAAACAGTGATGATCATGATGAGAAAGTCGACATTTCCAGAGCCGACACACAACAGAGGTGGTGTTGTTACCTAAGGTATTGACGTTGCCAAGCATTACCTATCTTCACTGTAAAGAACAAAACAAGTATAAGTCGAAAATCGAGCGGCAATTGTTCACCGGCTTGTTTTCTGGTAGTTGTTCGAGTGCTCTTTTAGCTCTCCAGTTATCACTGAAATAAGCTAGGACTTATTACCGTAATTTTCAAGCCGATCGTCATTTAACCTCACCAGTAATAATCAGTACCTTCTTGAGTTGTTAAGCTTACACGAGGTTGTTATATAAGTTTATAAGTGATTGGCTCTGATGAGACGAAGACGACGAAACGAAAAATGTAACCAAATAAAACTTATACGATAACTTATTACTCTCTCTTGCAGTAAGGGAGTCTGCTATAGCAGATGATGGTATTCAGTGCCCTCTGTCCGATGAAATTCTCCGCTTTTATTTCCCTTCTAATGACGACAGCTGCTGATGTTCTTCTTGTTGAGTGATGATGATGATGATGGTGGTGGTGGTGGTGGTGGTGGTGTTAGCGTCGTCGTTGTCGTCGTCGTTCCATCAAGGTCACCACCCACATCGGCGGCGCAGTTGAGTCGATACTTACGAGTCATAGGTAAAAGCTCGACCACCACCACCACCACCAACCTGCCAAATGTAACCAGTCAGTATCGATTGCCAACACTACCGTCGCCCCCATCACAGTTCATAGGAATTCTACTTCAGACGTTGATTTCTCGATGGATTTGTACAACTAGAACTATTACTAAAGCCAAATCATTATCATAATAAGTATAGTCCGTCTGTCCCTACTTTTTTTCAGTAGTTTCTTCGCTTGAGGAACGGAAGCATGACCTATTCAGATTTACAGATTTACTTTGTTCGTTTAGGTCTTGTAGAGTTTAATTACGTAACGGATTCTTAAAACTGCAATTATAACTAGAGTAAAATCGATTTCACAATGAGTACAATCGATTTCTATGTTTTCTTTTCAATAGGCTTTTCTGTTCTTAGTTAAGAGAAAGAAGAACTTTCGCAAGCGATAGATGCATGGGTTTGTCATCAACACAATCCTGCTAGATCATCATATCATCATCAGGTCTTGTCCAGGTTTAGAAACTCGCCGACGATTCCAAATAAAAATCTAAAAGCTGATTATGGATTATTTAAAATATCAGATCGAAAAGGTTGATGATTTTATGAATGATGAAAACGATCCAGTCAAAGAGAGGAATTTCACAGAACCTTTGAATTTGGTTGCTAAGAGAGCTTAGGAAAACGAAGCACCAGATGTGCTTTCGAATGAGAAACACATCTATTTGAAATAAGACTTCAACCAAATCGGAATCCAATGGCTCAGCTGCTTCTGTCAGGGTTTTTAAAAAGTAGTAATGACATCATCTTCCTCCTGTATTATTCATTTATTCTCACAATGTGAATGTAATCTATCAAAATTCAGTACTGGACATTTGAATTTGTTACATTGTATAGGACGAAAAATGATATCGACGATAACTTTCGGTATTGACAGTGACGAAGTGCTCACATACTTTTACTTCTGAAGATTTAGTATAGTTTTAGAGGGCGTAGGAGCGGATAGCACAGTGGTAGTGGTGTCCGTCATCACGAGCATAGTGCTAGTTCGATTCCGCTCCGGGCCAACCAAGCCTGTCATCCATCCGCGGTCGAGAAATTGGTGCCAGACTTGTCTAGGAATAAATCATTGTCTGCAATCTAATTGGGAACGCTCCAGCCCGGCTATCACGGGACTCCAGGGGAATTGCTCGACCAACATTCTACGACATTCAAGATGAAATGGGAATCCTCAAGCAGCAACCGAAGCCACACCTAAGAGTTGGAAGATCTTGGTGGGCAATAGATGCGAGGAAACGAATTGGGTGTGAGAAGTGCTGGGATCGTCACAGTAGACATGAAGGCGGGCCAAATAAAATTAAAGAAAAGAAAAATTTAGAAGACATTATTTCATCGGTTCTACACGGTTTACGGTAGTTACTCTTCAGTGTTCAATGAAAGTTACTGCTCGAGAATGGCCAATGTTTAATGGCATTTTAAATGTCTGTTGATGATGTCATCAACCGATCATCTAAGTGGTTACTTTCGCTGTCGTTCTTGTTTTCGATTTCATTTCTGTGGTGAGCGGAGCGCGTCCCTCTCACACATCGAAATACCCAAAGTTGGGCAGAACAATCTGTGTTTTCAAGTGGGAAGCTGGTTCTGTATAAGTTTGATCTTTGAACATGAGTGAAAAGACACTGTTGTACTTCTATGTACGGTGGTGTCAATCGACAAAAAATGGACGAAAGAAAACCATTTATCGACTGTCTGCAACCGAGCACAACCGAGACGAGTTGGTTTTTGATCTGCAATCGATGTAAACTCAATGATAACATACAGTAGGACAAAAACAATGTATGTGTTTGTTTGTGGATTTTAAGCTAACATGTTATGCTTATAAGCGAAGATACTCAAAGCTGACATGCTCGTTACAAAAATTCATAGCTGAAAAGAACGCTAAAGGTGGGCTAGTCACGATTGACAGCAGTTAGATCAAACTCATGGGGACATGTCCAGCCGTGTGGCCTTCCGTGTTTCCTGCTTCTTCATTAGCATTCGCTTTGATGTAGGGAATGTGCTCGACTTGATCGCTTCCCTCTGACCACAATTTACACCTCAATCTTACCGGTATTTACGATTCGATTTCTATCACTTCATTTCTCGAAACGTTTCAGCTGTGATCGATATCGAAGAAATCTGCGTGAAATTTGAGCTGAATTACAACGTGCACCGTTTTTACCATTATTGATCGATTTTTTTTCTTCTTATTTTGGTTGTAGAACTATGTATGGATAGAAGTATGTGGTGATGACTTAGTTTGAGATTGCTCATGCTGGTATGTGCGTAACCCAATGTCTGTGTCATTCTGGTAAACGGGTAGGTTACCGATTATGGGCATTGATCGAGCTTACACTGTAAATTGATGCGGTTCGCCGATTGGCAGCCGGTGTGACGACGACAACGACGACAACGACGACGACGACGTCGACGACAAAGACGACGACGATGTCGATGACGACGACGACGACGATGCTTTACCAACTTCACTGCCACTTGTGCGGCTAGTACGACCTTTTCTAGTCGATTCTGTAGTGTCTTTAGTTCTTTACACTGTTACCACCACCATTACAAATATGCTTCTCACCTTTTAAGAGTTTGCTTTGCACTTAATATGCTCTTTAATAATCGTAGGAATGAATGGAATCAATGAATAAGTGAATGAAACGGCTGTAAGTGGGGAAAAATCCTCACGAACTGCGTTTCGATTTTTGTCATTCCGAAATCCTATTCTGTTTCATATTTGTCTCATAGTCAGAGTTCTCATGCATCTTCTTATATTCAGCGTATACACGGAATCTCAGACACGTGAGTACGGTCCTATCCGATTTTCGTTTCAGGAGCACTATGCCGTACAGACCTGAGGCGGATCTAAAACGGCCGGATCTGAAAGGTAGGCTTCATGTTCGAAGGGGCTCGTTCATTCCTTTATTGATTTAATATTTCTTATATTGGTTGATTTACTGCGTAGATCCAAACTATCGAGGTGACCGCTTAGAAGGAAGGGGTCCTCAGATGCTATGCTTTTCCAATCAAAAATCTGAAAGCTTTTGAATTTCGCTGGACATAGGTATTTCAGAATATAGTGAATTAATCATTGAGAACCCTTCCTAATGTAGAATCTAGTTTTTCCGTCGTTTTTTTTATCTCAATTTCTATCAAATCTTTGATTTATATTTTTTTTCTCTTTAGTCATTTTTTCTGTTCTTCATGGGCGTTGCATGCAACGTTCCTCCTCCTCCTCGGTTCTTCTCACCTATATCTTTTTCTTTTTTCATTGTTCTTGTCTTCTCGTAGTCTCTTACTTTACTCTTTTTAGCACCTCTTGGGTGTTTGTCTCATTACTAGGCATCTGACCGTTGATGATTTGGTCGAAGGTTGATGTTATTGTTGTTGTTGTTGACCAGTCTAGCTTAGGGTTGCAAAATGTGTTGTGAAAAAGAGAGAACAGATTCGGAAGTTGTACGGATTTTGTTTTAAGTAATTTCGTTATAACTAAAACATCTATTAAAATCTGTGTTTGTTATTATCATCAGGTGAAATTGGAACCGCTCTATAACGACACCCTGGCGCCAGCGATCATTACCAATTTGAACACCTAGCGTTCCTTAACTAACCGATTCCTCTATGTTTTCAGTTATTCACTTTACAACGAAGTTGTTTTTGAATGAAAGGAAAAACTTTCAACTAAACAGCGCCATCTTCGCAGCAGATCATCTCGTATGGGACAGCGACGTGGTGCTAAACTAAGACTCTACCCACATAGTTTGTTACCAGTTTCCCTATAGTAATGCCTTATATGAGCGATCTATTCACTTTGCTATATGTGATTTTTACAGGCAAAAGGCATTTGGAATTAGATAATTTTTGTTTACTCTTTCTTCTTTGGCGCTTGTGGCGCAGTGGTCGAATGCGCCCTGCAACACACACACATCGAATCGATCCCAGCTCCTAAGGCCCACCAATCCTTCTATCCTTTCGGGGTCGGCAAATTGGTACCGGACTTGTCTGGGAGGCTGACAGCATTGGCTCGATTCATCTGTAGGCCACCACGAGTCATTATAAAGGCCATCTATGCATTCAATCACCTCCAATCGATGGTTGATGAAGCAATATGCATGGCGCATCTCTCAGCGATTGATCAACGCCGAGAGCTGTATCTTTTATCCTTCATGCTTTTAAAGGAAATTCACATCAGACTTCGTACATTTCTTGAAAATTCACATACATGTCTTCTTTATGGAGACTCAGTAGTGATTTTGTTGTCAAACAATGATATGGTTCACATTCTGAAGTTACTCTGTTCTTAACTTCTTCTCGCTACTGTAGCATATGAGCCAGCCAGCCCTCTGGCCGGTGGTGCTACACGGCTGGCTGTAGATGACGGCGGTACGTAAGTGCAACCATGTGGTGGAATCAGAGAAATCTCCCACAACTGTTCATCTTTAGCAGTTACGTAGTTGAGCCAACTTTTCTTGCTTTTAAATGTCTTAAAATGTTGTTTTGAATGTTGAAATACCATCGTAATTCATTGATAGTTTCACTAGTGTCACGATCTGTCATGTACGAAATGTTTGCACGCTACTCTAGGCGCCAAAGAACACCTCAATAGTGTTTGTTACTGTTCTTCAGAATTGAACTCTCTACGTGGGAATTGCTGACTTCCTTCCTATTCCAATGTTTAAAGGAAGAATCATTTCCAAAAATACTACACTTTTTTAAATCTATTTTCAATTGTCCGTCACTTCCACTTGATCGCTTTCGTTGGCTTGAAAATCCTTGACTGTTGTCACGTCATAGAACCATGGAGATTAATAAGGGCTTCGGCTTGAGTTTCACTTTAACGAACGTAAATTCTTTACGTTTCCGGACATTCAAGGACAATAGAAAATTGTCAAGGTTAGCAGGATGGTAGTGTCACTAGGGTTTTTATATAAACCTAAAGTCGAAGAAAACCCTCTACTAAGTTCGCATAGGGCACGACGATATAGTGGAGAAGATTTTGAAGTGATTATCAGTATCCTTGAACAGGAATCGAAGACATCGGCGCGGAAAACCTCTTGAAGTATTTTGGATAAATTCCGAAAATCCGAAAATGAATCACATGGAGGAGTGCCGGTGGGCCAATTGTTTTTTCAGGCCAATTTTTTATGAACTGAGCTTGACACATTTCTGACCCGTGTAAGAATCTGTGCTACCGGGTTTCATTACGCAAGTGGAAGAGTCAAAAAGAACGAAGTGGTGAATGTACTTTATTTCATCGATAAGCTAACACGAAGTTGTTACTACACATTTATTCGGCCAACGTTTCGACGTCTTCATCTTCCTCAGAGCCGATGATTCGTGTCAATGATCCACAGTCCTTCTCGATATGAATATCTTCACAGTCGTATCGAGTCGAATCCTCCTCAGTAAAGCATTGCTCGAGTGAGGCAACCTCATCCAGCAGCGCGGTTTTATACGGGACTTGATACGAAGGTCGACTATCTATATCTGAAGAATATTCGACTCGATACGCCTACGAAGTCACCACATCGAGCGGAGGAATGACTGTGGGTGGACATCGACTCGAATCAGCGACTCTGAGGAAGACGAGGTTGTCGAAACGTTAGGGGAATAAATGTTTGGTAATTACCTCAAGTTAGTTTATCAATGAAATCAGATATACTGATCGTTCATACCAAGGTTAAATGGAAGCCGGTTTGCAATAGTATCAAAACGGTGGATGTTTAAAGAAGCACTTTACTATGGGAACAAAAATTCATATATTAAGTTGTTTTCTGCTGAGGTTCTGAAAGTGTTTGACTGAGTAGAGTGCATGGTAATTTAACCCTTCCCGGGCGAAACTGCTGAAGCTTAGGAAAACGAAATAAACAATAACTGTAGTGCATAAATCTCTTTTTTAACAAACTCATGTCTGCTGATTAAAAGAGCAAAGAGTTTTCTGCTTGTATTCCTTCAGTTTAGGAGCATGGCTAAGCTAAACAACAACAAAAAAACAAAACAAAAAAAAACAAAAACAAAAACCTAAGCTTACATGGGGCTGATAAAAATTTTTATTGGGCTAACGTTTCCATGTTCGTTTCATCTTCATCACAGCCAACGATCCGAGTCGATAGTCCTTCTTTGTTTCGATGTAGCGCCTTCGCATTTGTATGGGGTTGTGCCTTCTTCAGCGGATCATCTCACGAATGAGGCGTACTCACTCGGTGATCACTTTTTATACAGGGTGCTGATGCTTGATAGTAGTGATAGCCCGGTGATAGTAATTTGTTTTCCTGGCGAATCAATCCTGAAAAGAGTTTTCTATTTCAGAAAGGAATAAAACCTAAAGAAAGTTTGATACCAATCACATTGAGAGTAACAGACATCTGTCCATTTTCTGTCGTTATTGTCAAAAGCTTAGTTCTACACTGTGGCCAACACACACTGAAATATGCGTTCGTCCTCCTTCTTGCTTGATTAAAAAAGCTCTAGAAAATTCTCGGCGTTGATCAATCCCTGAGGGATGCGCCATGCATTCGACTTCATTAAGTATCGCTGGAGGTGATTGAATGCATATCTGGCCTTTACAATGGCTTGCGGTGGCCTTCCGATGTATCGACCGAGTGCTGCTATCCTCACAGACAAGTCTGGTACCAATTTGCCGACCCGGGAGGGATGGAAGGCTTGGTGGGCCATGGGCGTGGGGATCTACTCCATGTGTGCGTTGCTGTGGCGCCTCCAACCACTGCGCCACACGCGCCCGTTTCTGCCCTGCTTGATTATGTCCATTTTCTTTTTCGAACGTTTTTGGTTTACTTTTTGTAAGATGTAAAAAATAATGGTGCATTTCTCATTATTTGTACCACTTCTTCCTGTGTTGATTAGTGAACGATTCGAACGAGCGATAGGTAAAGTCGTTGTTTTTCGTAGTGACACCTATCGAAGCATTTCAATGAGTTCTGCTTTTTCGATGAAGAGCATAGGCTTCATATTTCCCCTAGAAGGTTTTGCTTTAGAAATCTAGGTATAGCTACTTTTGTAAACCGGTTTTCAGCTAACTTACATGTAAATAGTCAATCTCTTTTTTTTATTGAGGAGCTAACGCAATGCCGATGAAATTCATTTGACGAACGCTTTGGTCTCTTCGCCCTTTTTCAGACTTTAACTGAGTTGAGTCTTATCCTCCATAGCCGACTATTTTTGCCATGTAGGTCTTTCTAGTCACATAAAGTCGCATCGAGTGGAGGGGTGAGGCACTTCTCCGAGCATAGGATTGGTTCCGTTGGGGTTGTACGCTTCACATTTATTGTGACCTTGGTCATAAATGGCGCTTGTCCACGTTTTTGGCACTTTGGAGTGTACTGGCGACTGTGTCTTGATCTTTGATTGTTAGCACGTAGGTCAGGATTTCGACTCACTCTTTCACTCACTCTGCGGGCAACCGTAAGACGGATTCTTCTAGCGTGACTATCACGATAGCGCTTTCGATAACTCTCACCTCTCCACTGTCATGGTTTTTGATGAATATATTAATACCAGGAAAAAAAGATCCTGGAGTTAAACTGTCGGGCTTAGAAGTCCTTCCCTTTTCCCTCTGGTCCTTGGGCTCGGGTTATTTTCATTCATTCCTTAATGGTTTTTATAAATTCCGACGAAATCGTTTTGTTCTTTTCATTTCTGGAGTTAATTCGCTTATCACGTAGACTTCTTTCTACCAGATTTCTACACTGATGAAACATTTGGAAGTACTTCAAGTTTTTCGACCGTGGGCACGGAATTAGGAACCAGTATGTTTTTTTTCATAAACATCGTTTCCTTGAGATTCAGCCGTCAGCCCTATCTTCGTCACAGCCCCGTCGAAATGCTCAGCATTGGCTCTACATGGCTTACGGTCGACGTTACAGCAACGACACCATCAGCAGCGTTGATACTGTAACTGTCGCCGGTGAACTTTCATCGGCACGTCACATTATCGCAATTTTTGTACGTCAGTGGATGGAAAGCCCATTTAACCTAAAATGTGTTCTCGTAGAAGTGATTATCATTTTATATTATAAGAGATCGTGAAGTAATAAATAGGTAGGAACGCTGCGATTTTCAAAGACGTGCATGATACCTTCATTTTCAGCAGAGCTATTCATTTCTTTAAAATGATGAGGGTACACCGTAGCGACATTCTCTGCTCTAGGGATATTTCAGTGAGTTTTGTAACTGTGAGTATATGATCGATCGTACTAAATCGTTCTCGAAATTCTGCTTGCTGTCATCACTCTTTGGTTTCCCTGATCCAAAGCCTTGCGTTTTGCACATTAACATTTGAAAAACTGAATCAACATGTTGATTGCGACCTGGCGCGTCACATGTTCTAGGCTGATGCTGCGAAGATTAAGCGGTAAATGATTCTTCTCCGACGTAATTAAATGGTCGATTTCGGAATAGTGAATTACTGAGATAACAAGCTGGTTCTCCCTGGTAGAATGTGGAAGCAGATTTATGTGGCTATCCGAAGTAACGGACATTAATTCGTCAGTAACTTCATCCATTGATGTTTTAGATTCAATGACTTTTGTACTGGGGCGTCATAGAGCCATCACTTTGTTGTTGTAGTTGTAAAGCTCCCGGTGGATTTTGCTGATGCTGTTGCAGACCTGTGCAGCTTCGTCTCAGTGCTGCTACTTGTGGTTCTTTAAGGTCGCACACCTCAGCTCGTGCTTAAGTGATGCTTAAGTGAGAAATTTTTTTTTCGAGAATGGGTGCTTCGAAGTTCGTGGCTGTCTTAGCGCTATCATGAAGACGTTGAATGAATTGTCGTTCCTCAGATCGATTTTGTAGACAATGACAAAAGTCTTGGTGAGTGAAACCTTTGCTCCGCGATTACGTGGTCACATTCCGGTTCTACCTTTCGCTGGGAGATTGTCGCGTCCTAGATTAAAAGAAGCTTCTAGAATTATGACTTATCACCATACTGGCTACTGTCGCATGTTCTGAAGCATCTTTTCTCTCCGGAATCATAAACGGTGATAAATGGGCTGTGCCATCTCACCTAATCTAATGGTCGGACACATCTCTTTTTAATTTGCATCATTAAATCCTGGCTGGTTTCGAGTGCTAACATGATTATATGCGTTGTAAGTTCAGATCGACAACACCACCATTCCATGTTTGTGGAGCCTAAAAGGTCTTAAGGTTTAGCAGTCGCTCACCGCTCTCGTTCCATTTAATACGGTCGTATCGCCGAGTGTTTTCGACTTCAGAGAACGAGCAGTTTATTACACACATTGTTTTTTTCTCGAGAGGCACCCATCGAAAGTTTAGCTTACTCTTTTAGAGTATTAGGCACAGGGCACGGAGTTTATTTACTGAAGACGATTCCGAACCATTTTTCATGCACTCGTTGGTCACTGATTGCAAGGTTTTGATTGCATTGAAGTGCAGGATAAAATCACGGATCGCAAAGAACACATTCTGCACACATGGAGGATTATTTCTGTTTACACACGAGATATGTGTAAATCTGATGCACCAGGGACAGCAGATCCATCATCTGAATTTTTCGGCGTCTTGTGGAAAACACAAGGTCACTTTTAGTTCACCCTATTGGCTACCTGAGAACGCTCCACGTAGCTTGCGACTGAAAGGCTGGGGGTCTCTCAGTTAGGAAAATCCGTAGATTAACGCTTACACGATGAGAAGAAGCATTTAGCTCATGGCAGAACAGTCATCATGAGTATAGTAAAGAAGACCTGCATTGAAGACGTAATTGAAATCCTGATTTTTTTTTAGTCTTCTATGACATTTAAAAGAACTTTATGAGGAGAATCTATTGTAGTGAATTTGCTTTACCAACCACACATCACTTTAAAGTTATCTCTGATTTAGAACTTATTAATGTTCCTCAGATGTGGAAAGTTCAGCCCTGTTGTCCTGTCATATGAATTCTTGGGGGTTTCTTTTTCAATTACATGGATCTTTCTTGAAGCGTAGGACAAGACGAGGGGTTAGCTCGTAGGTCGTTATGCTCATCACTATGTTTTCGTTAAGGATAACCCAATTATATTTTTATAGCTCAATCTGTTGAGCTTCCCGTGAGCTTTCCGTGCATCATTTATAGGATATATCATCAGGTAGTCAAGTTCAAAAGGTATTTAGCTACATTTTCTATTACTCTTGGACATGTAACTTTTTTTCTATATTTCGCAACATACCCTGCCATTAAAAACAATAGGCAGTAAATAAAAACGGTTAAGATTATTCTTGGACACTTGGACGACCCGTCCTCACTGATTGTGCGAGCCCCAGCATAATCCCCATTTTTATTTTGGAGTTTTGCTGGTTTAGCCGTAGTCCCGAAATCAGCTTAGCCAAAATAGCCCCAGATCGTCACCATTACAGGTGGTTGTCTCTCTTGCGGATCAGGGAGATTTGCCACCATGCGCCTAGTTTGATACCAGGGCGGTAGTGGATCCTGGTATTAATTCATTCCTAGCTAGATTTCCTCTTGGAAACACCGGACTCCTTCTCAGCTTGGATTACCTTACCTGGGGGGATGAATCACCTCGCTGTACATCGCAGTCCGACACTCAGGAACATCTCCAAGCCACGATGAGGCGGTAAAGCGTTGGGAGATTTCAATTATTCTACCTTAAGAACAACCGTATCTTTACAGGCGAGTTTCTTTGTGGCCACTGTGGTAAAACGTTTTGTCATGCAGCGTCGCTGAATCGACATCGCCTGAATTTCCATGGCGACGATCAGCATTGTCAACTTTGTGATGCGAAAATTCCCGGTGCGTTGCGTTTTCGTTTCCCTCTCACACGTTTTCATCTGAAAAATGTCGAATTTCTATAGGACTATTATTTATAATTCCTATTGATTTTGTTCTCGTTTCAGCACACGAGACGGTTCGTCGTCACATGGGCGTACATCATGCCATTAATCGAGTTTTCACCTGTGGCTGCTGCAATTGGACTTTTCCCGATAAAAAAGTATTCTTCTAACTAGTCAATATTTCAATGGTGATAATTTGTTCGTATGAGCTGGGGTGCGTGTAGCATATTGGTGAAGAGTGCCTTGTAATGCACATATAGGCCTTGATTCGATCCAGCTCAACCGTACCAAACTCTCCATTTCGCCATCGCTGGGAAATTGTTATCAGACATATCTGAGAGGATATAATCCACTGAATGAGAGGTTGATGGGCTTTTCTAAGTCATTGTATGGGCCACTTATGTTTGCACTCAATTATACTATCCTTTATGAAGTCACCTACATGCTGTATCCTTAAGGGTTTGATCAACACTAAGAGACACTCCATAAAGCATTTACTTTTTCTTTACTATTTTGATGGAAATTTCTGCCTATAGGAATGCTGGAAAAGTTTCAGGAGCTACACGCTCACAATAACAGCATGATGCGTACTGGGCAACCAGGAGACGCTAAGGCCATCGCAATCAGCAGCAGACCACCTGGTATGATATTTTTTTCATGTGTTTTCGATGCTAAAAAGCCGTGGCTTTATCTGTACGACGTAAATTCGTGACCAACAGTTGGTAAATGGTTTCAGTTTTTTGACAGCACAGAACGTCATCGACTGTACAAAAACAAGAGTGGGGTGAAATCATTTGTATCACTTGTATCCCGATACTTATCAAGTGACTCGAGCGAGAACCAGTAAGGTCTACACCTTTTTGCTAATACTGTTCATGTCGGAGATTGGTCACTAGTAGTTCAGTCAGTTCGATTTATAGGCCGGCTACGTCGTGCTACCTTGTCGCACTCTCTCATAGTTCATTTGTTCAATGCGGCATTGAAGCGCCTCCATATACCTTGTAATCCCTTGATGCCAGGCTTTGGCGAAATCTATGTGCCTGTACAGTTCTAGTGTACACAAATATATCATTAGAATTATGTTTGGTACTGCATGTTACATGATTGGTGTTGTTACATGTACATGAATGGTATCCCACAAAGCTCAACCGTTTCATCGTTGTATGGGAATATTTCTGGGAATCAGCCTGTGGCAGGTCATATGCGGAAGGCATAGGTCAGTTCGAGCATAGGAATGTCTTCTTCTGAGAGAGACGTGATTCGTAACTTCATTACCGACCGGCTCGAGATCCCTCACTCGATTTGGTCCCGTCAGTTTATTGAAGAAATGCTCCCCGAATTCTATTAGATGGATGCGAGAAGTCGTTCAATAATCATAGCTAGCCTCAGAGATGTACCATATGATTTCCAAGAGTGTGAAATGGTGTGAAGATGCGAGTAACAGTATTTCTAGAAAGGTATAAGTTCATTGAAAAATTGTCAATTCTTCGCTTAGGAAAAAAAATTTCCCTAGAGTTGAGGTGGTGATTTGTAAGACGCAGCTGAGAGTTCTATTGACGATTCGGTTTATGTTGCATCTATTGATTTGATTATTGATTAGAATATGAACCTAATGTTTTAGGTTCACTGTCGCAGGCTGAACTTCGCGGTGATGAACACGTGTCGCCAAGACCTCCAAAAACTGTGCCGCGAAGGAAAGACGACAACAATACTGCAGCTCAATTGATGTTCGGGCAACTGTTGAATGTAAATATAAACATTTTTGTTCTGTTTTATTTTTACATAGTTCAGTTGCTCTGTCGATGAATTGAAGCTAGAAAAAGCGTCTGAAAAGCAGTAAACATTCTAATATTGTTAATTGATTCCACCATTATGTGAAGCAAGTAGTCTTCCCGTATTGAAATGACATCTATGTGACGGTTATTGGATAAGGAGTCCTATGCCAATGGATTCATTTGTGCCCTATCCTACGTGTACCAATATACCACAAGTTAATCGTGCCTTTATTTATGGGAAAACCTTCTGGACTCAATATTGTAGACCATCGACTCGGATCATCGGCTCTGATGAAGACGAAGACGTCGAAACGTTAGCCGATAATAAATCTTATTATCAACCTCGTGTAAGCTCATCAAGAAAAAATACGTATCAATATTGTAGTTCAAAACAGTGAATCAAAAGGAGTGGTTATTCGGGTATACTGCCTTATACTTGATACTTGAATGACCCGTCGTCACTAGTTGTGTGGGCCCCAGCATCATCATCGTTTTTCGGAGATTTGCTGGTAAACCATTGTGGTTCCCTGAAATCCCGAGGACAGCCTGGTCAAAGTTTGCTCCAGGTCGTCACCACGACAGGCAATAGCAGCCCTTGTGGATCAGAGAGAGATTTGCCACCACGTGACTTTGATACCAGGACGGTGGTGGATACTGGTATTGGTTTACTCTTAGCTAGGCTTTCTGATGAAAACGCCGGGCTCCTTCTCAGCTTGGGAGACCCTGCCGGGGAGACGAATTCCCCCGCTGTACATCGTAGTCCGACATTCAGGAACACCTCCTAGCCACGATGAGACGGCGGTAGTAAACCGTTGCGAGGTACTGCGTTATTCTAACATCAAATCCACAATTATTCTAGCTAACTTCACGTAACATAGTAAATAACAGATTCTTATATGGTGCCTTGAATGCATTTAGGCGCAATCGCAATCTGCTTCTCAAGTGACGGTGTCGGCCGATTGGTTGAGTGCTTTTCTACTGAATAATCCAACTCTCTTGCCTCTACTACACCATGGACACATTGGAATTGGAGACACTGAGGTGCTAAAAACTTTCGTAAACTTCATATTTTCTTAACTATTTAAGTGTTAAATCCATAACAGGCCATCTTTTATTATTGCTTATAGCCAAATGTACACAAGATATTGATTCCTCATTCTGTCTTCAAATTACGATAACTGCTTTGGAATTGATTTCAAATGGGATAGGAAAGTACTTGACAAATACTGAGCTGCAGTTTTAGAGCGCTATTATACTTCTATTAGCATGTGGTGGTTTTTTTTTTTTACAATGGACTTAACAGTTAGGAGAAAGTGAAGATTTTACGGAACCGGTACCAAAGACGATCTTTTGGAAGGGTATAAAATAGCTCAGGTCTTAGTAATTATGCAGTACTAATTGTGCCTGTTGTCAAAAGTTTTGAAGAACTGTTAAACTACAAGTGAATGGTAAAAGTGAAGAAGTTATTCGTGCAATTCGAGCAAGAAGAAGCTGAAAGCTTTTGTCGTGGCGATTAACAACTGCTTGTAGGAATTGATGCTATCTATTGATCACGTTAGTTTCTGTGTCCTCATTATGCATTTGGAGCGCAGTTTTCGTAATTATCCATCTCGGTCAGCATTTATTCTGCTCTGTAAAAAGCTTTGTTGTTCATTCATTTCGTGTACACATTAAGCAAAAGGTCAAACAATAGCATTGAAGGACATCCCAGTCGCTTGAACTACTGAGAAAAAAAAACAGTTCGATCTCCTTTGGTTGTCAACGATTCCTTTTTTTATACCGCTTATTACTGGTATGACTTTTTCGCAGCGCAAATTGGCGAAGGTCGCCACGTCAAAGTACGTTGGCTGTCATAGTTTTGGCACTGAGTTGTGTAGCCCGCGATTTCTCACTTGATCTAACCTTGTACATTTCACTTTATTGAAAACGGTTCTGTTATGGAGATTATTGGTATGTGGTTTGACTGTTTTCCATTGAAAAGATTAACTTTCTTTTATCATGTCCAGCTGGTCCTATCTGTCACATAATAATAGCCTCTCGTTATCATTCTCAATGGTCCAGGGATATCCTCAGATCGGGTTCATTTAATTATTCTTATGTTGATATAGTTATTTAGTTTGTAATGGGTTCCAACGTTTGCTAGAATTGGTAATGACAAAACCCCATACAAAAAATAGTGGTATTCTAATGTGAGCAGGCGTTTGCTTCACAAAATGTCGTTGATAAACACCGTTAAAGCACATGTTTTCTTCTCTCAGGAAGTCTGAGAAGAAAACTACACATCTCGGGAATACGGTGGTTCTCGATAGTTGTTATACCGTCCAATGTTTGGTACAGAGAGACCATGCACCAGCAGCGTGCTGATTCTTATCTACTTATCATTAAAAAGTGTGCAATAGGTCATTGCGAACCTGACGTAGAGGGACAACAAAAGTTTCCCCAAATCCTGATCACAAATATCCGTTGCCTATCGTATCTGAATATGATTTTTTTAAAAAATCATTTTGTCACTAAAAATTGTCGTCCTGATTCTTTTAATCCTATGTGAATCTTTAGTTTCGTATGAAAATCGAGCTTTTTATCCCATGTGGTCTTGTGGAAAATGTGTGCAATAGATCA
>MQTX01000080.1:1318823-1382060 GCA_009735665.1 Angiostrongylus cantonensis
GGGGGGGGGGGGGGGGGGGGGACAAAAGTTTCCCTAAATGAATTGGAATTTTGTGGGACACCGTAGTTAGACAAGCAAGAAATACGTCGTCATTGTATTACGAGAGACCTTCTAACATTTGCGAAAACAGACCAGTTGAGGCGATCCTTCGCACTAAAAACATTTCCTCCAATTATCGGATTAATGTTAATAGTACCATCACTTGTTCATTGTGAGTGCTGAGACTGTTAGATAGAGCAGTGGAAGAAATATAACCGGTTCTGAAAATATGAGTGCAGAAAGATGCAGTGGCACGCTGTCTGAATCATCCATATTATCTATGATTCTGTTAGTCATCGCATACTTTGGAAATGCCTTAGCAAACTCAATTCTTTCTTTGTTCTGCTGCAATTCCGTCCAGTGAGTTCAGCTCGTTCGAGGTATCCGAAAAACCTTGCAATTATGACTTTTATTTATTTATTTATTTATTCTTATTTTGTTTTGGCGAAGGTGACATAAACGTAGGTCGCTCGACTTTGGTATGAAGGGCTATGTGTAATTTTTGGTAGCTTTCCTCGTGATACTTTATTGAAGGCGATGCTGAAATGATGTCACAGTGTTCATACAATGCAAGTGCAGAAAGGCACGTTTGAGTGAGCATATGCGTGAGTGAGTGTTTGATGTTGCTTTGCTCTTAGATGGGCTTTATGATGGAAATGTCGAACTCCTTGTCAACTTAGGGGTCCTGCTGAAAAGAATAACTCTCACTGCGCGTAAGCTTGAGGACTGAAGCATCACCAGTAGCGGTGACGTAAATCTTTGGTGAGAATTTGAATAGGAAGCAAACAACGTTGCGGCTTGTTTAACAGCGGTGTCTTGATTGTAGATCTAAGTGTAATTTATGGGAAAGCGATTTTACTCTTTTCATGTTGGAAACATGGTAAAGAATAAAGGATAAAGCTTTCGGCGTTGATCAATCCCTGAGGGATGCGCCATGCATTCGACTTCATTAAGCATCGTTGGAGATGATTGAATGCATATCTGGCCTTTACAATGACTCGCGGTGGCCGGCCGATGTATCGAGCCAGTGCTGCTATCCTCCCAGACAAGTCTGGTACCAATTTGCCCACTCCGGAGGGATGGAAGGCTTTTTGGGCCGTAGACGCATTTCACTTGCGCGCCGCAGTGGCGCCTCCAACCACTGCGCCACACGCGCCCCTTGGAAATGTGGTACGATCAGAAATTACTGAGAAAATTGAGACTGTCTATTCGAACCACAACGTCGCTGAGATATTTGCAAAACTCTGGACCGTAGGTGTCAATCCCGTTGACAGGTGATTGCTGATGGCAAAGGATCAATAGAATTAGTTGAGAGACAAGCAAAACAAAGGACCCGCATGGTGTGGTGGTGAGAGCGTTACTCACCGGAAAGGACAATAGCGCGTTCGTTCCCCAACATAGACACCTGCGGCCCAGAGTTTTGTAAATATCTCAGCTACGTTGTGGTTGTATTTCGCTTAGTAACATGTCGTGAAAATTGTAGTAGGCAGAAAATAAAAAGGTAAAACTATCTATTCGTTCTTATTCAATGATTACCACGGTAAGAGTGGCTCAGCAAGTTCCTTCCGCCTGAAACACACTGTGAATGTCAATCACTCACGATCTTCATGGAGAGTTAACTTTTTTAAAATCAAACCATCAAATGTTCATTAAATATTTAGCGGAATTCAAACTGGTTACCACTATGATCCGCAGTTGACCTCTTCAGTACACCATGTGACTAATCTGTTGCTACTGTTGTAATAACTCTGGTTCTAAAACCCTATCGGAACTCGAAGTTACACATTTCTTCACTTACTTTCCTGATGCTGTGAACGTTAAGAATCTCTCTAGCAGACATTTCGAATGTCGACATCAGTGTCACGGTCTAAAGAAGACTGGTAAGGTCGAGGAAAGGAGGGAAGTGGAGTGAAATGGGTTGGGCGTTCGTTATTCTCTTCCTTCTAATTCAAGGTACTTGTGTTCTGTAATATCACGCTCAACAATTCATATTCAACAATCTGGTTGCTTTAACTAGGATTTGTCGTGGCCCAAGAGCAATAGGTTCGGTGAGTGTTGGTGTTGTAAGCCATTCAAAGAACTACAATGTACATGACAATGTGAACGATAAGGTATTGGAATTCGTATGACTGTTTTCTTCCCGTTTTCCCAATCTTGTTACGGTCAAGTTTGTTGATAAACTGTAAAAAGCGGGCAGATGGTTACTGGTTTCGTGTAGTTTTCTTTTCATGTTTATCTGGGCAATGTTTCATACGTTGGTTTTAAATTGAGAAAGAGAATTAGCATGAGAAATCGTTTTTTCATATGAATCTTCACAATCTTGATATCTTCGTTAATAGAAAGTAGGCTAAAGGATAGGCTTACTTTTTCATTCAAATCGTTGTCATGGCTTTTGCTGAAGAAGTGATCGATGTCTGTTTTGTATAAAAAGTCTTATGTTTTAGATGACTCCATCGACGTCAATCGACGAGAAACCGAACAGCCAAGGTAAAAGTGTCGTAAACAACAATAACAACAACAATAACAACATTGAGTTTTCCGAGTTAAATGTGAAAACAGAAAACGATGTTGTATTGAGTGGACCCGAATCTGGCATTGCTTCCGGCGAAGAGGTCCGTTTAACTGTTACCATTAAATATAATTAAATGTGGTCTATTCCTAAAATTTCTGAACTTAGAGGAATATCTTAGTATATGTCAAACTGATTAGAGAAAACCTTTAATGTAAGAGTACTTTTCGCGTTCATATCTTATCAAGATTTTTCTGAGTTTCGTTTTCGAATCCTCGTGTATTTCTGCTCTTTTGGAAATTGAGCGCATATCCCTTTTTCAAATGCTACGGAACAAAGTTCGAATTTTTCACGACTAGTTACGGAAAAGTTTCACTGATGCGTTCCAGGTGACCGAAACTGATTCCTCACCCACGAATAGCTCAAAGGAAAGCAGTCCTATCGCCAATGATATAGCACCTCCATCTACAGTAAGTGTTTTGTGTTAGAATGTCAGACTCTCTAACTACCATTTTCTCTCAGCGGTTTACCGCCTAGTCGTGGCTGGGTTCATGGGTGTCGTACTGCGATGTACAGCGAGGGATTCGTACCCCCGGCAAGGTCTCTCAAACTGAGGAGTCCGCCGTTTCCATCAGGAAACCTAGCTAAGAGTAAACCAATACCAGTATCCACCACCGTCCTGGTATCAAAGTCGCATGGTGGCAAATCTCCCTCTGATTCACAAGGGCTGCGATTGTCCGTGGTGGTGAAGACCTGGGCAAATTTGGCCAGGCTGACCTAGGGATTCCAGGGAACCAAAATGGCTTAAACAGCAAATCTCCGAAAAATAGGGGTACGCTGGGAATTGCACAACCAGTGAAGACGGGTCATTCAAGTATCAAGCATTCAAGTAACTACTATTTTATTCATGCGTTTTGATGATTTGAGCATGAAAATCCCCGTGTTGTTAACTGAACATTCAGGTTCGAAAACGATGTTTTTGATCTTTGTTCTTTTCTTTTTCAGAGGAAACGTAAATCGGTAGATGCAATTGCCTCCCTCTTATTCAAAAAGAAATGCATGATGGGATGAGCATTGCTACGGTACCAATAGTATTGCAATTGATTAGCGAACTATGGTCGCCTGTAATGAAATCCTTTCCTGAATCGTGGTCGCACACGCCAATGGTAATGTTGCCCTCATAAGACGACTAAACCTTTCCTGCTCGTCACGTTGTCATCAACTGTGCAGGCATTCGACGTCGTGTCGTCTTGCCAAGGTGTTCATTATCAGTAGGCTTGCGAGATGACGATTTATTAGATTTCCATCACTCCCGACTTCCGATGATTTCCAGAGAACAATGGCCGTTTGCAATGATATATTTTAGTCCTTTCGTTATTGGTCATTGATTGATTTACACGTAACCAGTGCCTGAAGTGTCTAGAAGAGGACCAAGTCCGTCACATAGTTGTTTTTCGACGCGATTTTTCACGGTTAGGTTGTGATTGTGATTTCTACCAGTTATGTTAGTTGTAGATTCTTTGTGCTGTTATTTTAAGTTATTTTAAGTAAGATATGATTGCATAACTATAATTACGGCTTTATGGCAATATATCTCAGCCGGAGTTGTTCACTTCGATTACTCGCTTTCCATATTGAGCAATGTAGATAATATTTTGTGTGCTCAGGATTTATCACATTCCAAACACGGTTTGATAGCGAATCTGTTACTTATTCACTTACTACTTTAGCCATTGTTGTTGCTTTTCACAAAGTTTCTTTTTTTCTTCTTTTCTTCTTCTTTTCTTTTCTTTTCTTTTCTTCTCTTTTCTTTGTTGTTTTAATTTACTTTTCAGTGGATTACTATTATTATTACTAAGTCGAAAAACATTGTAATAATGATGAGGTGAAAAACTTGCCAACGGTACAAACACATTTACTTCTCGCTTTCTTCGATAAGCATCTTGAACAATTTGATTTGTTGTGTTGATATCATTTTCATGGCGAGGAAGCCGGTGATGATCTAAACGGCAATTTAAACTCGAGACATCACTCGAATTATCTAACGATGTAGCATTATTTTCTGTGTTATATTATTACATAGGGAGGCGTCTAGCGTAGTGGTTACGGGTGCTTTGCAATCCACACGTGAACGTTAGTTCGATCCAGCGCCCCATATTCACCAAGTTCACCGTTCCTCTAGGGTCGGTATATAAGTTGCAGTGAGTGAAAAAGCACTAATTTGATAAGCCCATAGGTCTCGACAATTTATTACATGGGTCATAAAAGGGATAAAGGTCTCGGCGTTGATCAATCCCTGAGGGATGCGCCACGCATTCGACTTCACTAAGTATCATTGGAGGTGATTGAATGCATATCTGGCCTTTATAATGACTCGCGGTGGCCTGCCGATATACCGAGCCAGTGCTGCTATCCTCCCAGACAAGTCTGGTACCAATTTGCCGACCCCGGAGGGATGGAAGGCTTGGTGGGCTATGGGCGCAGGAATCGATTCCACGTGCGTGTCACACGCACCCCGTATGGGTCATATATGTATTCAATCACCTCTACGATGCTAAGAATGGAGTCGAATACATGGTGCATCTCCCTAGGATTGACCCAACGCTAAACTCCTAATCTTTTATCGTTTAAACTACTATGTGGTTAATCTAACGAAGCAAGACGGTGATTGACAAGTTTAATCGAAAACGACGGTATAATGAAGGTACTGGGCACATAAAAAGGACAGAAAGTTCGTCTTAACATTGAATTCCTTCAGGTTTCGCTTGCCATGGTAGTTTTTCCTTCGAAAACATCAGAGGCGATTAGAACCTTCAGACGGCAGCAGTGATAGTAAAATAATTTGCGCAAATACATTGGTAAAGTTTATTTGCAACCAGTTTCTGACGTAATCTGTTTACGTGACATCGTGGCGCTTTTGGTAGCACATCAAATTGGTGATGCACGAAGTAATCCAATTATTTAAGCATGGTGAATTCGGGACAGTGCGTGTTGGCCCCAATTCGTTTTCGTTACTGCCACTTCCTCGCACATATTTTCTAATGCTTTCTGCATGGTGTAGCTTCACTGGCACAGATACTGTTCTTGAAATAATACAATTGAAGGTGTTTTTCTCATTTTATAGTCCAAAATAGTACTGAACCTTTCATTATGCTGACGGCTCAACCTACCTAGGCGCTGGTTCGACTCCGCATCAGGATCACCGAACCTCTTACCCTTTTGGGATCGGGAAATTGGTGCTCACTCTCTGAAGTGCAAATGGGAACGCTCTAGCACGACTATTTCAAAACAACAGGGAAAGTCGAATAGACCAGCATTCAAAGACAACACAGAAAGAAAGACACGGAAGCGAGGAAACGAATCGAATGCAGGACGTGCTCTATTTGCGCAGTAGATTTGAAGGCGGCTCGTATAATATAAAATAAATAATTAAAAAAAACTGGGGAGAACTTTTCGATGGAGTCGAAGGTGGTTTTCGTTGAGTCCTACTGTGAATCGCTCGTCTAGTGTGTAGGTAACGTAACAAAAAGTCTATTCGTGTTGGTGGGTGTACAGCCTATTCGTGTTGGTGGGTGTACAGCCAATTTTGTGCATATTCTTAGAAAACCTTCCCAACGCTCTACCGCCTCATCGTGGCTAGCAGGTGTTCCTGAGTGGCAGGCTGCGATGTACAGCAAGGGGATTCATCCGATTAGCAGCGTCATCAAAGCTGAGAAGGAGTCCGGCGTTTCCATCAGGAAGCCTAGTTGAGAGTAAACCATTACCAGGATCCACCACCGTCGTGGTATCAAAGTCACATGATGACAAATCTCCCTCTGATCCACAAAGGCTGCCTGTAGTGGTGACGATCTGGCGCTACTTTGAGCAGGCTGATTTCGGTACTCTAGAGAGTCACAATGGCTAAACCAACAAAACTCCAAAAATGGAGATTATGCTGAGGCTTGCACAACCAGTGAGGTCGAGCCATTCAAGTATCAAGTATTTTAGAAAAGATCTTTTTGAGTCCAAACGCGTTTGAATGACGAGGTGAAAAAAGAACCATATATCTATCTACTTCAACACAATTAAACTTCCTTTACTCCATTATGTTATGGACCATCATTTCTTCAAATTCTGCTGAATGGCCTAGAGCTTGTGGAGCGCGACACCCATTTTTTAGTTACTAGTCTACAGGTTTCTTCCTTTATTCAGTAAACTGCTCGAGAGGTTCATCACTTCGACGTTGTCGAACCTCTGCTTCTGAAAAGGATTCACAGCCAGTAGCTCACCTATTGGATAACCTGATTTCGTGGCTACGCTTTTTAGGTAGGGTGTAGTACAGGAATGATATCCACCTAAACGGTACCATGTGCTCACACTTCTTTGCCATTTCCGTAGACTTGGAAATTTCCGTTGACAACTTGACAAAAAAGCCCAAACTGTAACACCGGTAAGCACCTCACTCTCGATCAAACAATTCTGCTTTCAAGTCACAGACCGAAGAATTTTTCAAGTCTTCGATAGTTTTAGACCTCAAGACTTTTCATTTTCTGTACATCACCAACATCAACCATGAATACTTATTTACTTGGATACTTGGATGGCCCGTCCTCATTGGTTGTGCAGGCCTCAGCATAACCTATATTTTTCGGATTGTGGTCCAGTGGAGTCCCAAGGTAAGCCCAGTCAAGGTCTTTCCCAGGTGGTCACCACCAGAGGCAGTGGTCGCCCTTGTGCATCAGAGGGAGATTTGCCACCATTCGACCAGTTCGATACTAGGATGTTGGTGGATCCTAGTACTGGTTTACTCTTAGCTGGGCTTCCTGGCGGAAACCCGGATTCATTCTGGGATTGAGAGACCCTGTCGGGGGATGGATCCCTCCACTGTAGATTGCAACCCGACACGCAGGAACACACAACATCACCCATCCACGATGAAGCGGTAAACCTTTTGGAGGCAACCATAAATACTTCCTGGAAAAATATAAATTCTTTACATTTAAGCAAAATTTATTCACCAACTCCAGACTAATTGCTTAGCCATCGAAGATCCAGTGTTGCTGACCTTACTATCACCATTTTGATTCTCATTCCCTGAATTACTTCCTTCAGATTGCTCATGTATAGAAAGTGTAAAAAATCCCAGCTTGTCATTTTCGTCTTCCGTTTTTCTAAGCATTCCAGGAGTTGATCAGAACCAAAGTATGCATTATAACACTACTTTACTTTAAAATACGTTTAAAAAGTGTTGCGAAAGGTTGTCGTGAGTGAAAATTGGACAAGCGTTTTTGCATACAAGAGATAAAAATGTTCGAAAAGATATGGAAGAGTGCAAAGGAGAACATACTGACCAGTAGAATATTACAAAATTGGTGAAAACATCCGAAAAAAAATGGAAAAGAAACACGTAAGGACCATGGTAGTTTGCAGGAACGGAAGTTGATCTCACTGTGCACTGAACGCATGATGGGAAATTAAGGTCGTTCCAGGCCGATGCCACCAACAATTACATGTCATCACGAATGTGTGAAGAATATCCATTGCATATAAAACTTGAACGGATGTCAGTGAAATTTTTGTCCATACCTATCGCGTGTGTTCTACTTGTGCAATCTTTCGTTTCCCGAAAGATACTTGATACTTGAATGACCCGTCCTCATGGGTTCTGCGTGCCTTAGCATAATCTGCATTTTTCGGAGATTTGCTGGTTAAGCCATTGTGGTTCCCTGGAGTCCCGAGGTCAGCCTGGCCAAAGTTTGCCCCAGCTATTCACCACCACAGGCAGTCGCAGCCCGTGTGGATCAGAGGGACATTTGCCACCATGTGACTTTGATACCAGGACGATGGTGGATCTTGGTATTGGTTTACTCCTAACTAGGCTTCCTGATGGAAAAGCCGGACTCCTTCTCAACCATAACGAGACGGCAAACCGTTGAGAGGTTCCGGACGGATATGGAAAATAAATTCTTCGTCCACAGTTTTCATGATGAACTTAGACGTCGTGTCCGTAGTGCTCTCTTTGTATGATATCCTATGGAAGGAAATTACTCGCGACTCCATCGACCTTCTACTCTTCATTGTTCGCACATCTGTCCATGCCACTTGATTTTCAACGTCATTGCGAATGTGTACGTCCTTAATTTCCGATCGTTGGCTTATTTTGGCAGTTCACATTTTCTCTTGCACTATGGGAAAATGGAATACTTCTACATTGTCTGCCTAACAGTGTGCTTAAGTGTCTCATTTCTGTTCAATGTGCATAGTGTTTAGGTTTACAAATGTTGTGCTAAGCAGGATGAATCGCGTAATCAGAACGAAGATACGAGGAGATGATCATGCATATTCCCCAGCTGCTTGCTTTTTTGCTTACATCGAGAATAAATTCAGCCATTATGCTAATTTTCCGATCGAGAGAAGTTCAAATGGATTATTAGGAGATACGGCGAGATGCGATACATATAGGACTTGGTTCCTCTAACCAGTCGTTCCACGCTTAAACCTGGTTCTTAGTTGACAAACCTTTTTCCGATTCATAACAGTCAGCATAGCCAGCAACTACTTGTGTTGTCGGACTAGGAGCAGCCTAATGCAGATACACCGGTAGTCAAGGAAAGAAAATGTTGCCAAAGTAGCAACACACCAGTTAAATGGGCAATGTGCTCAGCCCAGTCGCATTCTACTGGGTTTTTCGGAAGTTAATGTCGGGTTTGCAATCTCATTTTTCTAGCATATGTCTTGGCAATGGGCGCGTGTGGCGCAGTGGTTGGAGGCGCCACTGCGGCGCGCACGTGAAAATGCGCCCATGGCCCACCAAGCCTTCCATCCCTCCGGGGTCGGCAAATTGGTACCAGACTTGTCTGGGAGGATAGCAGCACTGGCTCGATACATCGGCCGGCCACCGCGAGTCATTGTAAAGGCCAGATATGCATTCAATCACCTCCAACGATGCTTAATGAAGTCGAATGCATGGCGCATCCCTCAGGGATTGATCAACGCCGAGAGCTTTATCCTTTTTATCCTTTATGTCTTGGCAATAGTTTTTCTTTTGAGTGCTGTACTATCATTCATCATTGCAAAGCTCGCTCTATAGATCTGTGTACTTGTATTACAATGCAAATTGTACCGTCGACAAATTATAGATGCTAGAATTTTAAAAGTAAGAACAAAAATTTTGACAAATCTACCACGAATCCAAACTCGTTCGTAGTACAGCCAAATGACTAGGAACATTAATGGGGTAGAGGGTCAAGGGAATGTTCTCTCACGCAACGTTGCCTTGGAAAATTTCATCGTGACGAATTTGACCTTCAAGATGACGGATATCACGGATGTACTTTTATTAGTGACGACGTTGAATTGAAGGTTTTGCCGAAAGCAAATATAAGAATAAGTGTTCGAGAACTTGCAGAGGAACGCAGTTAGACATCTCATCTGCTTTTGAACATTTAAAGAAGTTCGAAAGTCGAAAAGTCGTGACAAATGGATCCCGCACGAATTGAAAAATAATCAAAGAAGCTACAAGTCTTGACGTCCCGTCGGCGCTTTTTCTGCACAAGCAAAACCACATGTTTCTCGAACATGTTGTGCCGTGCGACAGAAATGAATCTTCAATAGAAACCAGCGACCATCGGCTTAGTAGTTGGACGGTAAGCGCTTCCCAATGCAAAAATTGAACTAAAAGAAGGTTTTGCTGACAATCCAGTGGTCCACAGTAGCCTTCATCGATCACTGCTTCCTGAATTAGGGTGAAACGGTTACGCTTGCGAAGTACGCCCGCCAAATCGATTAAATGCTTTAGAAATTTCAGTGGCTCCACCGTTCATTCCTCACTGGTCTACAGAAAGTCACCAATCCTGCAAGACAACACGCTGCGACGCTTTGTACAATCGAAGCTGCGAAGGTTGCACGAGCTGGGTTGGGAAGCTCTACGCTATCCATCGTGCGAGAAATGCTTGAGAAACCAAGCCCAGACCAGAACTGCCTTTAATGCCGCTGCCGTAATCGTCTTCAGAAGTCCAAGACTCTTTACAACACTCTGGTATAAGTAAACTTGTTTCCCTTTGGAAAAAAGTGTACATCTCAATGGTTTTTATTTCGATGAAGTTTATTCTAAGCTGAGTTATGGCACTTCAAAAACACGAGATGAAGTCCGACTTCAATTTCCGGAAACATATGACCATGGGTCATTAAGGTATTTAAGCTTTCATGGACTTCTCTAAAACATTCACGGACCTCCCTTAAAAATATGGATATCCACTGGGTAAAAGGTTACGCGTTCCTAAATGGCGCTAAAGACTTAAACACGGACCAAAATTGAAGAAAGCGATCATGTTACACTCAGACACAGGTGAATTTAAGTGATAGATTGTCTTAGGATTGTTATTTCGCCAAAAAGAGTGTGACGTGCTTTGTGCACTTTGAATAACAAAAGTAAATTAAGAGTTCACGTTTTCTCTGTTTGGTTATGAAGGTGTTTGGCCGAATGGATGGATTGCTGTCGACTTAACCTTTCCAGGCTCTGAGGGAGGCGAAATAACACCTCGCGTTTGCTCAACAAGAATACGAAATAAATTAGGAGTTTATTGGTATCAGCCTCAGTAACTCGACGACAACGTTTGATACGTGATAGATGATTGTTACTACTAATAATGTAGCAAAGAAACTGACCTCAATAATGAGAAATATTAGATGAATCGCAAGTACAACCATCTCAGTAGGAACCGGAATGATCGCAGGATTTAATAGTAAGAACAGAACGATTGGCAACTGCAGCACAAGTGAAAGGATCCAGAAACCAGAGATAGCTGGAATCTGAATGGATTCAATGTACTAAACAATTTCTCACAATCAAAATCCTGAAATTGTACTCCTGCGCTAGTGGATAGACTGACGGAATGACTGAACTGAAGATTCATAGACCACTTTTTCATAGCATAACTCAATATTTGATAAATTCATAGAGACGATGAATGAATCTAACTGTCATTTCACAAATTTCTGCATGAAATGTAAGTGAGCAAAGATGTGGTTGTGGCGTAATGACCAGATCGCATTGCTTACATAAACTTACTTATTTGGATACATAGACGACGAGTTGTGTGGACCCCAGCACATCTTCCATTCATTTCTTTGCTTGAAATCACCCATGATAGCGATGTGATTCGACCACAGTGGCGGATGCTATCCTCATACTGTGATTTGTAAAACATCGTCAACCGCGAGTACAGTTGATCGACATTTGCTACGAACACGTCCGTCCAATGTGTACATGATGTCATCTTAGAGAACGTGTGCATCCTCGTGGAGTCCATTATACAGTTTTTCTCGTCAATCTGTCTTCTGTTCTTCTCATTATATGACCGGCCCATGTTTCGCTATTGGTGCATATTCTGCTCGATCCTGAAGATGGGATAGACTTCGAAGATCTGAGCTGCTCCTTTCGGCTAAACGCTATGTGTGCTGGTTACATGTCAGAAGACATCGCTCAAGCCCTATGTCAGTAGAGCGCAGTATTTTGCTGCATAACAGAGCGCTGAGAGGACCGCTGAATCGAAGAGATGAGCGCGGATATTTGGGTCCTATAGTTAATCGGCAGCTTCTTTAAAAGGCCCGAGCGTGACCTATCCTAAACTTATTCTGTCTAATATGTCCTTCACATTGCTCTTTAACGTCCAAGGTATACATACTAAGCCGTCTCTGTAGTAAGAAAACCATCCAGTTTGATCTGTCCACTTTCGTACCTTGGATTTTCCATCCATAAATTGAATGTTTCTCCTATTCATATGCAGGCCGATTTTTTTCTGCTTTGTTCAGCTCTTCAGCTGTTCATTGATCATCGTCTCTCTTTCGTTGAGGTTTGATAGGAATTTTCCTTCAATACGTATGCACTTCTCGTCCCAATCGAGTGACTTCATTCACTGCAATGCGCTAGTCGTCGATAAGTCGACCAAATAAACATTATCAAATGGAAAATAATGTTCTCTATTGCAAATTTATTCCTTATGTGTTCTGGTGGTGCTGGGTGCCCTACATTCATATCTAATCCTAACCATCGGGCACACCAGTAAGCACGGCAACTATAACCAACAGACACCACCGGGAATAATACCAGGCACGACGCATTGCTTAGGGGCTAGACCTTGCGACCCGTGGCGTGACCCCACGATCCACGTCACTCGCTCGGATCTAGCCACGCCTCTTAGCACGGATATTTGCCTTCTGACGACACGTGGACATCCCCGTCGTTCCTCTTCATCAAACTCTCTCCAGCTTCATCACCTTCTTTAGCAACTCATTCTGTTTTGATTAGGTGGAAATATTGTTAAATAAAGTCTCATGCTCTTGCTTCAGCAACCTTGGCTTGTTGTAAACATGCATGCACATGTTGACTAAGTATCACTTTATCAATGTGTACCTATGTCTTGTACTGGAACACGAATTACACACTATTAAACCTTCTTCAACCATGTTAAAACTTAATAACAAGCCAGAATGCCTTTTCCTCATTACTAATTTTCTCAATCGCATAATCGTTTCATTCACAGCTTTCTCAATCCACCTGGGTACAAATAATGTTAACCAAAATCTGTAGTTTGCACTTCCAATAGATTAATGTTGTCACAGATACTCTTGTCATTACTGCGTGTTGTTAATGTAACAGTTTTGGTAAATTCCATCATCGCTCACAGGCACTCTAAGCAACAATTCTTCATTCCTATTGCTAAAACATTCTCGCAACCGCTGTTCACATTCTTGCACTGTGAGCATGTAAATAACTCTTTCATAATCGTAGCAATATTCTTACACAATCAGTATTAGCTAATCACTCATATACTCATCACATTGTTATGACCATTTTGCAGTATCGCAAGTTCACATATACATTCTATTATGCTAATCCCTTATTATGGCGCTAGTGCACTCCCTACCATACTTATACGTCGCCGCACTCCCTTAACCTACGGTTCTCCATCATCTGTATCTAACCTCTTATGCCTAATCCCACCTTTAGCAAGCAGCATAAGCTTACTATAGCAGGTCGAATACATGTCACTAACGACGTCACACCCGCCTCCATATCGTACAACTGCATAATGTACATACATTTATCTCATTGCGTTGTTGTGTAAATAATATGTATATATAAACGGTTTAGTTACCCGAGTTTGAGGTATCCAGCATTGTGACGGCCAATCAAGAAAAGTCCCGCGTGGCACAAACAAAGGCGAGCAACCAATCCGACACGGGTTGTCTCAACTACTTGGTATTCACATAACAGCGAGCCGTTCCCAACAGTTCTGGTGCATTGGTCGCTTGAAAGGAAATCCTCAACACTAGTAAACACTTTTGGCCAACCTTGTTGAACCCCTTTTCCTACAAGTATTGTAAGAGGTCGACGGAGAAGCTGAATTTTTGTAGTGCAGTTCCGATAACAGTCAGATAAAATCCTTATTTAGCCCAGGTCGAATCACTGTCGAAATCCTGTGTAGTCAACTGGTTACACATGATTCAATGTCCTTGTTATGGACATTGGATCATGTGGAAAAGGAACACATTCGTGAGAAGCTTGTAGAGTACATTCAACAAGCTCATCAGACGATAGTTGCGAAGATCTCTTCGCTCACATTCCTTGGACAGGATGACTGCCCAACGTCCTCAGCTGCTCTGGGACTTTTCCTTTTAAAGGTAGGGTGTTAGATGGCCTGCAGCAAGTAAAGGTAAATTGTGACTTCCAGCTCTAGGAAGTTATCGGTTATACTGTCGGATCTTGGGGCTGAGCCATTTTCAGTCATATTATCGCAGTTCGAAACTCAAGGAGTAGAATTCTAGGTGTTTTTCTTTGCTGGGTATTTTAGGGTTTGGAACGGGGATTGTGGAACGGGAAAGGTTCGTGTAGAACTTTTCCTCCAGCTTCGGAGGGTTAACGGAGGTCAGCATTCATTTCAGAGCCTGGGAAAAGATCGTTGTGCGCTCGGTAGATGCCATCCAATAGAGATAACTTCACAGAGGATGGTTAGTGGCATATTTGCTACCTAAGAGGTAAATCTCTCCTTCTTTTAGTATTTTAGCTATTAAAGTTCCCTGGCGTATATTCTTTCATGGTAGAGTACGATTTGGAATGCAACCACAAAAACGCCAAGATTTAACCAAAACAAACCTCAGGTGGGTTTTGAATCTGCGAAGATCCTTTCAGGGGCTCTTGCGCAACCCTACCCTTCAATTTAAATGTGTTCAGTGCCAGTTTACGCTCTCCAGATCATTTCCATCAACTGGTGATCGTTGAAAGAACCATTATAGAAAAAAGGTGGTAGAAATCAAAGTATGGGTAACGGCTGGTGGCTGGATGGCACGTAGGACTCCGCGAAAGAAATGGCTGGTTCGAAGCGCAATCGAGACACCGAGTTTTGCTTATATTTCAGCATCTTTGTGATTGTATTTCGTATAATACCCTGCCGTGAAAAATGAATAGGCAGTATATGAAAGATTGCTTGGATAAATTTTGCTAAATTTTACCTATTTTTCCATATCAGCAGCGTTTTCCATTAAGTGTCTATTGTGGCGATCCCAGCATTTCTTGCATTCAATTCGTTTCCTCGCATCGATTGTCCACAAAGATCTTCCTGCTTTACGTGTGGCCTCGGTTGCTGCTAGAGGATTTCCATTTCATCTTGAATGTCGTGGAATGCTGGTCGAGCAGTTCTCCCTGGAGTCCTGAGTTAGCCGAGCTGGAGCGCTCCCAGTTGGATTGCAGAGAGTGATTTCTCGCAGAAAAGTCCGGTGCCAATTTCCCGACCCGGAGGGAATGAGAGGCTTGGTTGGCCGAGAACGCAACTGAACTAGCACCATGCTCGTGATGGCGGGTTACACTACCATTGTGCTATCTGCCTTCATACAGAAATAAATATTATGTTAAATTATAAATTCATCAACTAATGAAACAATTTGCGTAGATCAATATTCGTTAAGGTTTCAGTACATACCTTCTCGCCAAGGTTCCCAACAATCGCAAGAGAAAGACGAATAATCTCCACCAGTATATACACAACCAATACAGCAACCAGTATCACCTTATAGGTTACCGATAGATATGGATACTGTAATATATAAAACGATGTTTAACACCGTAGAAAAGAAATATTTAGAGTGTATCCCGTACCATAGCCATTCCTGAATTTCTTAATCCCAAACGATTAGGAAATCTTGGTAATGGCCGGTTTTCAGTAAAAGGTCATTGAAAGTAAGTTTGTAAGATGAAATAGGTGTTTGTAAGGTGACCTTTAGAATAAGGCAACTTGCTTCCGTGATGAAGAGGAATGGAGCAAAATATGCGTTTAAATGAGCAGCCATTTGAAGTGGAAGACTAGCGAGTGGTTCTGTAAGAGTGACACAAATCAGGGAGCAATTAATAACTCAGTAGACCGAACTTCTCTAAACCTTGGCATAAATAATCGATGTATTTATTTATATGATCTTGTGAACTGCCCTTGATGAACGAATGCCTGGTTGGTATAACTTGTCGATTTTGTTGTTATTGTCGTTGTCGTTGTTACTGCTATCGTTATTGTTGTTGTCGTTTGGATCTCCCACTCGTAACGGCACGACTCTGAGGAAGGCGAAATCGCCGAAACGTTGGACATCGACCAGCAACAAAAACAGCAACAACAACAATAACAACGACAACTCATACCAACCTCGCACCCGCTCAACAAAGTTTATAACAGAGTGTTTACTTGATTATCATATGTTGTACAAGAACAAATTATGGCTGACGATCTTTATTGTGATGGCGCGATCAACTAATGTAACTTTAATTTCGTACAACATCCCATGATCTGTGTAACGCACTTGTTTCAAATGTTCTTTAATACGCACATGGTCATTTGTTTGAATTGGCACTATGGCCAAACCAAACCACCCATCCCTAGGGGTAGAACTGATATTAAACATGTGTAGAATGTCAAAATCACTGGACTTATAGACCCGTATGACCCAGCAAGTCAGTGGTTTGCGCTAGTACAAAATCACCTCTGTGATGCTATGAATCGAGTCGAATGCATGGTATATAAGCATAAGATGGACTGAAATCTAATGTTTTATCCTTTGCCATCTAATCTTCGGATATTTTTGTCGACAAGTTCATTCTTATGAAGATCATCCGAAGCCATTAGACGAAAGCTAACAGTCTCAGAGCAGGTAGCATTTTGTGAGCGCAGTGGCTTAAATTTCCTTCGTTTTCCATGCTCGTTTCTCTCAGCGAATAACTTTGTATGACTTTCCACAGAGCATCTTAAGTATAACTCGCAGCTATCAATGACGCTAATTCTCTTTTGAGCAGCCGAGTTGGGTGGATGTTGGGCATTATGGGATATTTATAAGAAACTGTTGCTATCATTGCGAAGTGTTACAATTGTACTTGAATAGTTGGATCGGCCTCTTTACGAACTGCTAACAATCATGCGGGTTACGAATTGAAGCGGAGTTCCGGAAGCCGTACTAGGACTCTCCTATATGATCATCTCTTCCCAGCTAGCTATTATACTTTTATCAGGAAAACAATGATTCCTGGTACCGGATCACTCTTCGTTGTTTTCCAAAGTTTTAGAAATAGAAAGGTGACATTATTGTTAGCTTAGGAAACCTTGATAGCTGACCACCCCCACGTCAGACACGCAGTAACAATCCCTCCGGCGGTGATAAATTTATTGCCAGTGCCAGTTGTCCCGTTAAAAAGCAGGATTGATGAAATAAAAAAAGCATTGGTTTTAACCCTTAGAACGCCTGTCGAATTATGAAAAAAAGTTGAAAGACCAAATGTTGTCCGTATGAGTGACATTGACGAAGGATTTCCATTGGCTCTATACACGTTGATTTGACACACATAAGTGAACACATAAGAAGTTGAACGCTCCAGATAGTGGGAAGTCGTAAATGTTTCGAAATATAAAGTAGGTGAAAATAACTGCAGTTCCTTTTAAAGCGCTATTGACGACTCACTCATGGGCGTGTGTGGCGCAGTGGTTGGAGGCGCCACTGCGACACGCACGTGGAATCGATCCCTGCGCCTATGGCCCACCCAACCTTCCATTCCTCCGGGGTCGAGAAATTGGTACCAGACTTGTCTGGGGGGATAGCAGCACTGGCTCGATACATCGGCAGGCCACCGCGAGTCATTGTAAAGGCCAGACATGCATTCAATCACCTCCAATGATACTTAATGAAGTCGAATGCATGGCGCATCCCTCAGGGATTGACGCCGAGAGCTTTATCCTTTTTTTATTTTTATTGACGACTCATTATTCAAACTGAAAGGACAAAGGCCAAAAGAAGAGTCACTAATTGGAATGGTCAACCTTAAGCGCTTCAGAATTAGAAGTAATTTGTAATGTATTGTTGCTCTTTCTTGTATTCGAATAAACCCACACACCAATATAGATCATATAAATCAACTAATGTATATCATCAAGAAAAACGAACATCGCTCTGGTATTCTATAAGTCCTCATTATGTGACTTACTATGTGAGTGGCGAGGCTCGAGTCGACTTGTAGGTAGGCTACGTTGAGTGCTCCTCAGATATATAGTCTTCTTTTAAGCACGTAATGAGGACTCGTGTGACGCAATGGTTAGAGGTGCCCAATACACACTAGTTCGATTCTACGTTCCAGGCTGACCAAACTCTCCAGCCCTCCAGGGTCGGAAAGTAGGTAGCAGACTTGTTTTGGAGGATAACAGAACCGACTCGATAGACCAGTAGGCCACAGCAAATCATTTTATGGGCCAGACATTTGTTCAGTCATCTCTACGACGCTTGAGGAAGTCGAAGGCATGGGGCATTCCTTAGAGACTAATCAACGCGGAGAGCTTTATCCATCATCTTTTATGCATGAAATCAGATTCATGCATACATGCTTGAGTGTGCTTCTAAGTGGTTCGCACCATTCTTATCTACATGACGATAAGATTCAAAAGAAAAAATAACGGTGAAGTATATGAGGTGTGATTTGAAGTCGCCTCCAATAACTAAACTCCACGCATACTCTGGTGCACTCTGAGGAGCTACACATGAGTGTAATCACCTACACGATAGATGAATCTGGTCAGCTGTTCGAAGGTAAATGGTCTTCTTAGGAAAATTGTGATTTTCATTCCGTGTTTCTCCACTAAATGGTTCACACGGTACAGATGTGCTTTGTGGCAAGAATGAGTGAGCGTTTTAGTGTAGTTTAGGTGCGTCAGTCGACTACTAATGTGTGCAGAGGTGTTAAATGAATGTAAACATTGAATACTACAACATGAAAATTTGTAAACATAAAAGTTTGCACAAAGTATAAACCTTTCTTCCGAAGAGTCGAAAACCGTGTAGGATTGGCAGGAATCATCAGTCTTGGAGGATATGAAGTTGGAACGTGTGTTTGGTGCAAATCTAACCAGACGTCACCATGGAGACGTGCACTGGCCATCTGGTTGAGTAATCAAGCGACCATGCGCATTTCATCTTCTAAGTGATCAGTGCGAACTCTTCAAATAATCATTGAGTTTGAGAATGACAAATTTACAATTAATATCAAAATAGTGATTTCAGGGGTCCAGAGCTTTACATTTTCAAAGAAAATATTTAGCTTGGTCTTCATCATAATCATATACGCATCTTAATCATATACGCATAACTTCTTACTTGGATACTTGGACGGTCCGTCTTCACGAGACTCCAGCACATATGACGTTCGTTCCTTTCTCTGGCAATTGTAGTCTATGGTGGTGGTCTAGAAAAAAATAAGAAATAAAAAAATCTGAGATTAGCAGAAACTGAAAACAGTCCTTACTTACTTACTTACATGACTATTACTGGATGACTGCATAGCTTCTATTCATCAATAATATAAAATTTAAGCGTGTTTGGAAATAACGGTCTCAAAAAATTAAAAACGAACTTTTTCAAGTTCTTGAAATCCCTATGAAACCTCAGCCACCACGAACACCAATGATACACTACGGAGTACCACCGTATCGCGCTCGATGAGATCCCATTTGTTCAGTAAGCCTCCGTGCTCAAAATCCGAACCATGAGGCAAAAAAGGTTGGAAGTTTCATGGGCAAAAAAAAAGACTTGCGTTTTGTAGGCAATGACCTGGAGACTCTAAGATGGTCACCTTAGTTCATAATGTTGACTTTTCATCTACTGCCTTCTACTAGCTTGCTTGGCAGGATATTATTTGTGAAACGACCACAATGTTGCTGAGATATATGCAAAACTCTGGACTGCAGGTGTCTACGGTGGGGAACGAACGCGCTCACCATTACACCACGCGGTTCCCACGTTTCGCCTATCTCTCAGCTAGTTCAATCGATCACTGCCATCAGTAATCACCCCGGCTCCCCAGATCAATCCCGTTGACAGGTGATTGCTGATGGCAGTGATCGATTGAACTAGCCGCGTTTCAGGCGAAACGAAGGACCCGCATGGTGTGGTGGTGAGCGCGTTATTCCCCGGAAAGGACAATAGCGCGTTCGTTCCCTACCGTAGACACCTGCGGGCCGGAGTTTTGCAAACATCTCAGCATCATTGTGGTTGTAACCTTAGTTCTTTGCGATTCAGGTTAGAATGGCACTAACATTTTAGCAACCTCTTTGCACTCGTCCTTCACAACTGTGCCATATCGGGAGCACTTCAGGGTCAGTGGAATGGTTCTCCTTTATTTCACAGTGTTTCGCTTTTTCATATCCACATATAGCTTGCTGAGGTCTGAACGTGGGGCTGGGTTTAGCCTCGGGTAACTTGCGAATCTTTCTCAGAGTAGACGGGGCTTATTAGCTTTAAGCGACTCCTAACAGCTTCCCATATGCTTCCCGGGCATGTAATTGCAGGCTTTTGGAAGAATTGACTTGTAGAATACAACTCGTAGGTATATTTATTTATAAGAACTTATAAACTATTCTTGCTAACGTTGCTGTTGGTGTTGTTGGTCGATAGCTGACTTGTCGGTCGCATTCACAACGGCAGTGCTCTCAGGAAGGCGAAATCGCCAAAACCATTGGCCAACAACACCAACAGCAACGACAACAACAAACACAACAACAACAACGAAGACCTATACCAACCTTGCATTGGCTCAACGAGATCAGTTTATAAGATCGTATACATAACTATATCGACTATTTATGCTGAGGTTTATAGAAAGTCAGTCTTTTGAGTTACTAAAGGCATGTATAAAATCGGCGCATTAGAAGGAGAGTCTATCCTCTGGATCCACCTGCCTCTCAGGGAAGCAAGGTCACCTCTGGTCCGTGTCTAACGTCCTATCCTCCAGCTGGGGAATTGTCTCTCGACTAAGTGGCATACGAACCCTTTATGAGGAAGATCCGTGAGGGAGATCTAGTCCAGTATTTTCAATTTTAAAACTCCAATTCAGACTACAAGATATGCACAGGAAAGGAAACAAACCGGATCCTTTCAACTGGACGCCACAAAGCGTATGCACTTCTCGAAGCACATAAAGAGACTTGTTTTCAAAAGGAAAGGATTCTTAAGAAGTAGAAATCTTGTCCCATGCATCTTCTTCCTGTCAAGAAAAGTGACCGAATGGATATGACGCCCGATTTGCTTGTTGAATATACTTTATAAGCTTTCTACGAGTATATTGATTATCGACTTCCATTTAACCTTGGCCTGGATACTCACCGTCTTGGCTTATTAACCCATCGGACCCTGGCGCCGTTTTCCGCGGTTGACCCAATAGAATACTAGCAATTTTCGTCGGCTACGGACTTTCTGGTTTCTTGACAACAGGAAATATTTTTTCAATAACTAGATAGCTTTAGGTGCTCTGATTACGACAGAGTTGTAGAAGAGACTTTGCTTCACAATTCTGTTGGTATGATTGATAAAAGGGTAATGGATAAAGCTCTCGGCGTTGATCAATCCCTGAGGGATGTGCCATGCATTCGACTTCATTAAGTATCGTTGGAGGTGATTGAATGCATATCTGACCTTTACAATGACTCGCGTGTGGCCTGCCGATGTATCGAGCCAGTGCTGTTATCCTCCTAGACAAGTCTGGTACCAATTTGCCTACCCCGGAGGGATGGAAGGCTTGGTGGGCTATGGGCGCAGGAATCGATTCCACGTGCGTGTCGCAGTGGCGCCTGCAACCACTGCGCCACACGCGTATGATTGATATGTATGCTATTATCTACTCTGCGTCACTACAGTCTATCATGCAAATACGTTGATGCCAGCACTTTCAAGTATTTTGCACTCATTCTGAGCCCATTTCGGTGTATTTCAGATCCACACATCCTCTACGATTACCATAGTGATTAAAATTCGATGACTGATAACTGCTGATCATACTACCAATCAATGAACTTTTCTGAAAGTGTTTTTAGTAAATCATTAAGTGTAGAGAATGGTTTTTCTGGTCTCAACCTCCTATTTCGATGTCTTTCTTATTAGCTTATTTTCTTATTTTATTAGAGTGAATGAATATGGGCGCGTATGGCGCTGTGGTCGGAGGCGCCTGCAACACACACGTGGAGTCGATCCCCGAGCCTATGACCCACCAAGCCCTCAATCACTCCGGGATCGGCAAATTGGTACCAGTTTTGTCTGGGAGGATAGCACCACTGGCTCGACACATCGGCAGGCCATTGCGAGTCATTGTAAAGGCCAGATATGCGTTCGATCACCTCCAAACGATGCGCTTAATGAAGTCGAATACATGGCACATCCCTTAGAGATTGATCAACTCCGAGAGCTTTATCCTTTTTCTTATCGAATGAATATACAACGTGCGGTGAAAAAAAAGAAAAACTCTGGATCCCAATGAACAGATATGCACACTATACCATCCATATGGTCGTTTGGTCCAAGCCGCTATGGAAACCACAGCGTTCCTACGGGAATAAAGTTTACACAGTGTTGTTACAAATCTTTATTGTGCGCAGTGCTAGGGTGGTATCGCCTTCTTCAGACTCCACGACGACCTATGGGACAGAACGGTGCTTTTGTAGCTCATGTCGGCCAAGCATATACACAGCTGGCAATGATTTATGGATAACAGAATAATGTTTCGAAATATACCATGGGCCCAAAGGACCGTGGTGCTGGAAAGCTAATGATTCAACTACACTGCTAGTCCTGTGTATCAAGACGAATGTTTTCGATCAACTTCAAATTGCTATTTCTAGGCGAAACGAAGGGCCCGCATGATGTGGTGGTTGGAAAGGACAATAGCGCGTTCGTTCCCCACCGCATATGCCTGCGGTCCGGAGTTTTGCAAACAAAAAAAAAATCAACATCGCTGAAGTTATATTGCTATTTGTATTCTTCCATGAATAAGTTAACATGAGGTTGATAAAAGGGTTTATTTGGCTAGTGGTTCGACGTCTTCGCCTTCTTCAGAGCAGTGTTGATCCGGGTCGATGGTCCACAGCTGGTCGTTGTCGCGATGTGGGTGTTCGTCGTCGCACCGAGTCGAATCCACTGGAAACAGCGCTCTTTTGTACAGCAAGATATACGGAACAAACGTTAAAATGAAGAAGACTCGACTCGATCCGACGACGAGGATGCTGCATCGACAGGACGAACGACTGTGAACCATCGACTCCGATCGTCGACTCCGGCTAATAGGAAGACGTCGAAACGTCAGAAACGTTTTTATCAGCATCATATTAGCCTATCGACGAAAGAATACGTATTGATTAGTCATTCCAAGGCTAAAGGAAAGTCGATTTTTGAAATACAGATTGAAATTTACTGTTATTAAATCCCTAAACAGAGACGCTAACTTCACTTTCCTTCTTATCCGAAGAATCATTGCTACTCTCCCATACTACTTCATTAAAACTTATGAAGAGGGGTACAGTAAACCCTCCACTCTCACTAGTGTTGGTTGTGAGTGAATGTAGTTACCCTAAGTCTAGCCATCATTATATAAAATATCTAACAATAAAACGATATAGGCAAAAAAACTATTTGAAAATACAAGAGGAAGTTGGGGGCTACGTAAAAATATATATAAAGGATAAAGGATAAATCTCCGCGTAGATCAGTCCCTGACGGATCGATCCCATACGTATTACAGGACACCTCTAATCACTTCGCTATACACTCCCCTAAAAAATACATACGATGTTAAGAAAAAAAATGCACATACTTGTAACGGTGTCTGCATAGCTGTCTGGGGCCTCTAATGCTAACCACCTACGCTGGACGAGTTCCTACGATTGAGGACGAGTCTCTTTGACGACATTGTCGCACGTATTCCATACCCCTATTGCTCACATATTCCTCGAAGAAGAGTCGTTGATTTTGTGGACCATCCGTCATTCTGAGAAGGTAGGAGCTTCTTCTTTCTTACCCTCATGGAAGACTAGAAAGGTGGTAATTTCATCAAGAAAGTATACGTACTTCTGAAGATGTCCGCAACTTCTTAGTATCATCGGGTTTATGAAAAGTTCTGGATGTTGGTTATGATCTCTCAGGAATTCCTCTCTATTACGAGAATTCGATAATCTAACAGTCTAACACATTAAAGCTCAAAATATACGAATACGAATTGCTTTGGCGATCACAATTAATCTTTTGATCGGTCGACATTTAGAATATGTATTAAATTTGTATATGAATAATAGTATGAAGGGATATAATGTAAAGTAATAGCCCCGGCTAGGCTATATTTCTCCTGTTTTCACGTATAGGCCCCAATTATGCTCTACTTACAGGTTTGCCAAATAGTGCATGTCCGGTCTGCAGACAGCCTTAGATTTCCTTCAGAAATGCATATCTATCGAAAAAGGTAATAGAGTCGTTTTTTTTCTCCTTTTCTGAGTTGATGGAAATTGACCTAAAGAGAACTGCGTTGCCAGATTCCGTTTGGCGTTCGTCGAAGTCGGATCCTATTGCTGCCATATTGTTAGATTTAGAGGATGTTGAAAATGTTCGTGATTTGTTCGTTTCTGGTTTTATTACTACTCTTTGTTTCTTATTAACGAATGGGAATAATCGATATGTATTCTGTAAGGGCATATTGTCATTCTGTGAGCCGTGCTGCTCTGATGTACAACGCGTCGGCACAGCAGAATCGACATCAAAGGCTCCGGATGTGACCACTGCCTTTTTTGATGCGAGGATTCGATATGGACGCATAATCATGTCTGTGATGAAAAAGGTATGAGACCTTTCTTGTATTCCTACATGCTCTATTTAATGTTGTACTGTGCGTGTAGCGCAGTGGTCGGAGGCGCCCTGCAATGTACGTGGGATCGGTCCTTGCGCACCAAGTTCACGAAACCCTCCACCCCTGCGGGGTCGGGAAATTGGTACCAGATCTGTCTGGGAGAATAGCAGTACTGACTCAGAACTGCGGTAGCCCACAGAGAGTCGTTGTAAAGGCTAACTATGCATTTAATCACCTCCTTAATGAAGTTGAATGCATGGCGCATCTTTCAGAGATTGATCAGCACCTAGAGATTTACCTTTTTTACTATTTTTTTATTGTGGCTTGCATAATTAAAGAGTAATTATTGTTAGAAATCTTTTAGATTTCCGCGCTGTGAAAAATATATAGAAATTTAGTAGTGGATCCATATAATAGAAAGTTAATTGGTAGTAGTATTGGGACTGTTATAGATTAGTGAAACTTGATGATATTCTTTCAAAATGAGACTTACAAGTGCGAATAAAATAAATAAGGTATGTTTTCCTTCTGTTGTGTGGTGGGATCACTAATAGTTTTCCTTGATCTGAGAAGGAAAGAAGAATGTTAGTGAAGAAACCTTTGAGGCAGTCGTGCGCGTTTTTTGTTTCGCGTAACTCTTTTTGTGATTTTAATATTGAAATCTTAACATTTACGTGAAGATTCCGTTCTTCAGGTTGCGCAGGAATTGGTTATTTTAAAAGATCAAGAAGAATCGTCGAATATCTGTCTTCTGTCGTTGAATCAGATTGCATTGTTGTCTTCGGCTTTTCAATTTTTTATTTTAACCTGCATTTCTCCCTACCTCGACAAAGGTTTGCTATTTTTCACGTACTTTTTTCTTGAGGAAATGTCAAGAAAAATGGCTTTGTTTCTGATTGTAATGAATTTTCTTGACTTCGATCGAGATTAGACATCCGTTGTGGTTGGAGAAAGTGGGCTTTTTCATCATTATGAAGACCCAGTAGGAATGTAAGCGTTCAACTTTTGTCCCAGAAATCATTGTTTAGCCTCAACTCTGTCTGCTAAGTAGTGATTTAAGTGACGGAGTAATCAGGATTTTGTAGTTGTTCAGCCTCTAGTATAGACTTTTCCAAGTGATGGTGGTTTTGTTAAGGATCAATGAAAACATGGTTCCCTTCTATATCAACGTTATAAAATTGAATGATTACCAGTTCAAAAGACCGACTTTCTATAAACCTCGGCATAGATAGTTGATATTATTTATTTATATGATCTTATAAACTGGTCTTCTTTAGCCGATGCGAAGTTGGTATAGGTCTTTGTTTTCGTTGTTTTCGTTGTTTTTGTTGGTGTTGTTGATCGATGGCTCACACTTCGGCGATTTCGCCTTCTTCAGAGCCTGGATGTATTTTATATTAGAATACTTTAATTATTCGGTGAAAAAAAAGGCTAAAGTATTAGTGAAGATTAAACTTTTAAATAGATGGTGGGTTAGGATGCTGCGGTCAAATGTAGGTCTATACCATGTTGAACAGAAAGGCTACTCACCGTGATGTTATGAGTGGGACCGGCCCACGCGTTGTTCACGTGTGGTCGCGAGCAGGACACACCCCGGGGTCAAAATATTATTTTGAAATTGGGCGCCAGGTCACGTTTGATAGTGAGGCATTCGTCTTTCCGGTTCATCTTTGGATATTTGAAAGTTATCCAAAACGCCTCAAGTGTTTTGCCCGTTGATTTTTTCGATTCCTGCGCTGTGGTCCGCACAGTCACTTCAAAATCATCGCCGTTATGCTTTTGTTCCCTATGTGTGCCTAGAGGAGTGTTTTGACGTATTTTAACCTTCCCATCTAGGTGTTCTTTTATGCGAGCACAAAGTGGTCTCCCCGTCTCTCTCGTTAGGACAGATCACATAGTTTTCTGAGCTGCACAAACGATCATAGAGATGGTTGCGAACTTACTGACAGCGTAGGGTATTGGGTGTGAAAAAGAGGACCATAAAAGAACATCTAGAAGGGAAAGTTCCACGCGTTGTTCACGTGTGGTCGCGAGCAGGACACACCCCGGGGTCAAAATATTATTTTGAAATTGGGCGCCAGGTCACGTTTGATAGTGAGGCATTCGTCTTTCCGGTTCATCTTTGGATATTTGAAAGTTATCCAAAACGCCTCAAGTGTTTTGCCCGTTGATTTTTTCGATTCCTGCGCTGTGGTCCGCACAGTCACTTCAAAATCATCGCCGTTATGCTTTTGTTCCCTATGTGTGATGATTTTGAAGTGACTGTGCGGATCCTAGCGCAGGAATCAAAAACACCAACGTGCAAAACTCTTGAGGCCTTTTGCATAAATTTCAAAAATCCAAAGATGAACCGGAAAGACAAATTCCTCACCATCACACGTGACCTGGCGTGCTATTTCAAAATGATATTTTGACTCCGGGATGGCTCGCGCTCGCGGCCCCACGTGAACAAGGCGTGTCCACTGGGCCAGTCCCACTTGTAACATCACGGTAAGTAGCCTTTTTGTTCAATATGGTGTAGACCTACATTTGACCGTAGCATTCTAACCCACCATCTGTTTAAAAGCTCGATCTTCATTATTACTTTAGCCTTGTTCCCCCGAATATTTAAAGTATTCTAATATAAAATACGTCCAAGCCCTGAGGAAGGCGAAATCGCCGAAACGTCAGCCATTGACCAAGAACACCAACAAAAAAAAACAACGGCAATGAAGACCTATACCAACCGTGCATCAATTAAAGGAAATCAGTTTATAATATATAAATAAAGAATGCCAGCTCGTTAGTGAAGTAATGAAAGCACCGAGAAATTTGTTGGTAAGAGATTTTTCTTGAATTTCAGGTGTTGGAGTGCCGCTAAATTTGCGTTCACAGATTATTAGGACATGGGAGAAGTGTGCAGGTGAAATAGACTTTAGAATAACCCAGGTAATATCATAAATATGTTTTTATTTTTTCGAATAAATTCTATCCTTCTAGCTTTCTTGCGCTGGTGAGTGCATCACTGCAATCCTTAGCTGTAATAAAGCCGTGCAGACAGAACTCCTGAGAAAGTACTGCTCAGATATCATTTGTGTATTTGAGCAGGTGGGTTACTATTTTCATATTATCTTTTAAAGGCTCATTTATAAGGTAATAGAATTGGTACTCTACGTGACCATGAATGTAGCTGTTACCACACTTATCGGCATGTGTGGTTGTCCTTCCAGCTCTTATTTTAGTAGTGGGACAAAGTAGTCAACTTTGTTTGACTTACTACCACTTTGTAGCATAATCGCTTCGTATTTAGCTTAAGTACTATGGTCGAGATAATATGTTGCCTCAGTATGAGGATATGTTAGCCATGGTTCCTCGTCAGCTGCTAGTGTGCAGTTTTTTGGGACTTGTAAAGCCACGTACTCCAGCAGCTCCTACTTGGTTCGCGGTTCGTTTTCTGAACATGTTCATTTCTTTCAATGTAGAAAATGCTTTATGATAGTTTTTTCACAACTCTGTGTCAAGCTACAAGCTATTTCTATTGAAGTGTCAACATGCACTGCTACCAGTGGTTTTACAGATTTCTGTTGGATCTCGTTTGTCTGCAATACTTCTGGGAAAGAATGGTCTGAACATCACCCTATCGGCTTATGACGAGATAAGTTAGTCGTACAATATTTCCTTGATTCAACAATAGTTTTTTACTTTTTGTGGTTGTAGGTGATGGCAAGTTCTGGAACGATGCTCATCTTCTTTCCGTTCTTGGGAAACAACTTTCTTTACCTCCCAGGGCCATGAGGAAAATGACTTACTACGAAAACATTACCGATCAATTTCTTGAACTTATAAGTGTTCGTGTTTTTTTCCCTTATTCCTCCATTCTCTAGTCTTAGACCAACTCTATACCGTAAGCGATGGATGGCATCCATGGAAGTGGTTGCTAATAAACGTGTGCTAAGTACAAGCTTTATCTTATAAGTTGAAATCTTCGACGTTTATTTTTAGAACGGGAAGTTTTCTAGAGAAAAGGTGGCTCTGTTATTTTCACTCTTTGGTGAACAGTTGAAGAGAAAAAGTGCTTTTGCTTGGAGTACTATGGTCGAGGACATGTTATACAAACCATGGGAGGTTAGAAGACCCTTTCCATATTCTTAACGATTTCAATCTATTTCAATTGTTTACTTTTATAGATTGTTGTAAGCTCTTCAAATTGTGCGTGGTCTTCATCACATGTAACATCTCTATGTCTTTTGACATTGTGGAGTGAAAACCAACTAAGTTCGCATTTACTGAGGGATAGTCCTCGTTTTCTACCAGTGCGTTATTATGTTTAAGTGCTGTAAGCTCCAAGCGACATTGTTTCTTTTAGGTTGTGGGATTTTTATTGTCGTTGTTGCCAATTGTATCCAGTGGTGTAGGTTCGTCGAGAAATCTGGGTAGTGACGTCCTAGCCGTTGTCACATTTGCATTGAAACAAATAGAGAACTTGGTGAGGATTGGTGTTTTTCGGCATTCGAGCATTCTGATGCTTTACTAGTTGGATAACTTCAAGTCAAGGCAATGTTCAGCTAATGTTGATACTCGGGTTAACAAAGTCATAAGTCCTATTTTTAGGCTGATTTTCTCCTTGCATTTATTACTAATCCAAGTCCGTGTTTTCATTTGTCACAGGAAGGAAGGTTCGTCCAAGTGCTTGATGAAGAGCCACGTAAGTAACGACTGTACATGTTTTATCATTTTTGAAATGAATTTTTGAAGCAGTTAATAGTGACATTTTCTGTGAGCTCTATGTGCCATTATCTTCAAAGTTTAGTAGCATTCATAGTTTTAGTGAGTAATTAAGGCAACTAATGATGTTTATCATAGAACTGTATGGAGCAGTAGTTTTTTCCACTCTCAGTCAGAGCAAGGACGAGATTCTAGCAAGAAAGATCGAAGCCACTGTCGTTGTTCTTAAAGTTAGTTGTAGCCACTACTTTAAATGATTAATGGATCAGTGTAAATGATAGATTTTCAAGCACTTTCTTAGGGATTTCCACCGGTGCTCGCTAGTCGCCTATTTCTTGAAATTGCTTGTAAAAGTTTCCAAAAGTGGGAGACTGATGCCGATATGTATGATGTCCCACGTTTCCTTGACCAGAATGATTTCAATGCAGCGGATATTGGTGGGAAACTTTTGTTTTGAAGCTTTACCTTGGTATGAACTATTTGATATTATCTAGTGTTAATTTTATTTCTAATGGTTGCACCCGATTGCAGTATCTCAAAGGTCGGTTTCACACTTTGTTGCTGGGGTGTTTTTTGAGCAGCTGCAAGATTGCGAAATTGATTCTTCTGATGTGGAGATAACTCATTCACTAGTTGATCTCGTTCAGGTTGCTTCCTTACTTTTTTCACTTAAACTCCAAATCGATATATATCCTTATTTTTTGAATTGAGGCAGTTTTAAACTCTACGATGCGACATCTAAATGACCGTCACGAAAGAATGTCTCTAAACGTTGTCACTAGGGAGAACGAGCATGATCTTCAAATGCACTCAGTCATTTCACAGAACGCTAAAATGGCTATTGGTCTGGCCGGTGCTGTTGTTATGACGGCTAGATTGGATGAAAGGGTAAGATTTGTAATGAAGTTGTTATAGATGAAAAAAGTAGTTGATATTTGTTGTTTTTAGAACAAGTCGTCCATATCGCAGCTTTGTGGCATACTGTCGTCGTTTGCTGCTTTTATCTGTAAACTTAAGTGCAACGAAGAAGTTTTCGTTACATTGGCGGAAGATGCCCGTAAATTACTTTACGTTTTTGGAGAGGATGTGCCAATTCAAAATTCGGCTGCCTGTCCTCCCAGGAAGTTGTGGGTGTTTCATTCTTTAGTAGACCTTATTTATGCCTGCCTTTATTTTTTGTTTTTTCCTCTGTTCTGTTCAGGGAAATATTCACAGATATTGTTGGAAGTATACGGGAAGGTTTAATGGACTCTTCTCCTGCTACTCGTGGTGGAGCTCTTTTAGAAGCTGGACGGTTAATCCGATCAAGGCATGCAGTTATTCTGGGGGAACTTGACAAGTGGCTCTTTAGCGCCATAAAAGGTGAAAGTTAAAATGTTTGATTACCAAAATATCTTGATGCTAGTCTGTACCAATTTTTTCAAAGTGCACTTTCCAGTATTTATAACATTCGGGGCACAATCACCATCTAACCGTTTTTCGCACCAAAATAGACGGCCCATCCTCACATGGCCTGTGGTTGACAGCGCTTATCCGATTCGTTTCTTTATCATGCAGCCGCCATACACACAGGCTATAGGATTTGTATGTGGTTTCGGCAATAGCTTGAAGATACTTGACCATATTTCCTTCTTAACATGTTGAATTTTACTTGAAAATAGTTTTCTTTGGGAGACCGAGGTAGCCGTGCTAGAGCATTCCTAGGTCTCAACTACAAGTTCATAGGACGTTCTAGGTTGGAGCGTTGTTTGTTGCTTTTCCATTGGGATTCTTTCAAGAGTGTCTTCCAGACATGTTCCACAACGCCATCAATTATCAATTTGTTGACACTTGTTACTTGAATGATCCTTCTTATGAAGAATTATGCTGGTCGCAGGGCATTTTCACCTGTTTTATTGCTGGTTCGACTCCTAATAGTACCTCTAGCCACAGTAAGAAGAGGAACGATTGTTGCGCCTTATATGTTAATCTACCGTTTTTTTTAAACAAGCTGTTCATGTGCATTACAGATCTGATTCTTGATCCTGACTCTTACGTATACCTAGCTGCAGTAAATTCACTAGCAGAAGCTGGCGTTGATCAATCCCTGAGGGATACGCCTTGCATTCGACTTCATTAAGTATCGTTGGAGGTGATTGAATGCATATCTGGCTTTTACAATGACTCGCGGTGGCGTGCCGATGTATCGAGCCAGTGCTGCTATTCTCCCAGACAAGTCTGGCACCAATTTGCCAACCCCGGAGGGATGGAAGGCTTGGTGGGCCATGGGCGCATTTCACGTGCGCGCCTCAGTGGCGCCTCCATCCACTGCGCTACACACGCCCTTATATACGATGTGATGTATGCATATTTATGTATATATATACATGTATGTACAAACGTATATACATATATATACATGCATACATGTATACACATATATACATGTATACATGTGCACATACATTTATATGTGGAATTATTTACACTTCTCAGTTTTAAATAAGTATGTTTCAATTGTTTCTGCAGTTTATCACTGTTGCTCCTCACAACAGTTTACCGCCTCGTCGTGACTGAGACTGTGTTCCTGTGTATCGAGCTGCGATGTACAGCGGTGCAGCGGGGATTCATCTCCCTGGCAGGATTTTCCAAGCTGAGAAGGAATCTGGCGTTTCTCGTTTTTCAGGAAGCCCAGCTAAGAGTAAGCCAATACCGGGATCCGTCACCGTCCTAGTACCAAAGTACTCGTATGGTGGCAAACCTCTTTCTGATCCGCAAGGAAGTCGGCTGTCTGGGGTGGTGACGACGTGGGGCGGACTTTGACCTAGCTGACCTTGGGATTCGAAGGAACCACAATGACTAGACCAGCAAAACTCCGAAATAATGGAGATTATGCTGGGGCCAGCATAACCAGTGATGACGGGCCATCTAAGTATCATTACTATTAATTCGTCGTTTTCTCTCTCAGCGATCACGAGGTTGTTAAACAGCGTACGTTTGCTTCCATACAATAACACGCATACAGCACAATCGTAGCTGACGTTTCGGCAGAATCGCCTTCTTCAGAGCTTGGAAGGGTACACTAATACGCAGCTTACTAGGTCAAACACTTCAACAGCACAAACAGAAAGATGAAAATCTGACCGATAATTACAAGATCTACGGCTTCTCGAAAAAAAAAACCGCTTTTTTCACCTGTCCTCCACCGCGGAAGAACAGCCGCTCAGAGTCGCATATGGCTGACGATCGATGTGAAGGTAAGGTCCGAGATCACGCGTGGTCTCGGGACATTCCTCCCTGCTATTCATTGTAGGATTTTTGGCATTTATCCAAAAAGCCTCGAGGAGTTTGCGCGTTGGTGTTTTAGTATCCCGTGCGAGGATAGCGACTTTTATATCAAAATCGTCTCCGCTATGCTTTTGTATCCTATGCGTGCCTAGTGGCGTGCCTTGCTTTGCTTTTCGTTTGCCATCTAGGTGTTCTTTTATGCGGATACATAAAGGTCTGGCCGTTTCCCCAATATATTTGTCTCCGCATGTACCACAAGAGATCAGGTAGATCGTACCTGAACTCATGCAATCATCGTCCCTGCCATGAGGGCAGATTACACAATTCTGTGTTTCACATAGTCGGTCGTATAGGCAGTTACGAACTAACTGGAGCCGAAGAATATTCTGTGGAGTTTCAGTTATCGTTACCGATTCCTCTAGATCTGCCCTTCTTAAGCATCGCTTCATTACTGCACTTATTTCATCGCTAATGAAGGGCGAGATGAACGGGACTTTGTTTTGGCCAAACCGTTCCAGGCTCTGATGAAGGCGATTCTGCCGAAACATCAGATACGATTGTGTTGTATGTGGGCTATTGTATGGGGTAAACGTATGCTGTTTAACAACCTCGCGATTGTTAAGAGAGAAAACGACGAACACCACTTTTCCATCCAGAAACCTGGCTAAGAACAATCCAGTGATGGTAGCCATCGATCCAAGCAATAACATTGTTGTGACATCTGCATAATGTTAATAGCATATCTTTTGCATTGGAGATCGAAAACGTGCGATGGTCGGATCAGATTTGACAGTGAAATCGCAACAGACGAAACCGGCTTTTTTAAAAGGAACTACTGATGATGTATCGATTACTAAAAAAAACTGAGCAGCAAAGACCGTGATAAACTTATCAAGAAAAAAAAATATAGGTATGTAAATGTTTTTTTTTCTTTCCTTTACAAATATCTATTCACACGGGCTTCATAATAGGTTTAAATCCTAGAATAGTAGTAACTTGTTGATCATAACAAATAACAAAAATAAGGTTAGAGCCAAGGAGAAGTTGTTGCCGTTTTACAATTTTAAATTCTAAATCCAGGCTGCTTCTGATGGATCAGACGATTGTGGTCATATTGTTAGTGCCGGCGTTATTCTTCGCTCCCGGTTGTGCGAAGTGCTGGGGAAAGTATTTCGTGCACTCGGTATCTTGATGTTATATTTCTCTTTTACACTTTCATTTTTGATTGTCATATTTTGCCGGCCATAATTTTAAGGAACGTAACTTGCAGTTTATCGTGAAAATTGGTCTTTTGTGTGAGAATAGTATATCTAGGTGATATGAGTCCTGTATGGATGGATGAGTCAGCTGGAGTGTTCTTGTCATGCCTAAACGATAGAGATGAAATCATTAGAGCAAGTGCTCTTTCATCTTTGGCTGAACTTGTTTTGGCTTGCCATGGACGAAATGTGGAAAAATATCTTGAAGAAGTAACCTTTCGTTTTTTCATGTTTTGATAGTTTCGCTTGCTTTTCATCTTTTCATGTACACGTTAAGATACTTTTTGCTGTGGAACGATTTCTAGTCTCCGAAACTAGCGCTTTGGTGAGGCGTTCAGCTGTGAACCTTCTTCGTCAGATAATTAAATCCTGTGATACGGACATATTTGAGGTATTTTATGCTTTTTGTCAATTTAGTTTACTTTTATGCGTTCTGTAAGAGTTATAGATAATCGGAGATCGCTTACGAAATCTGCAGCGGGTGTTGTTGCGTTTATGGCGTTGGGATTCGGACCACGTTGTTCGTTTGCATGCAGAATTGGCTCTTGAAGAAATGCGTGTTGCCGTTAAGGCCGTACTTCTCCGAGAAACTACCTGTCCCAATGCTGTCACTTTGTAATTTAGTTTGACAGGTCTTTTATTTGTTGTGACATTTACTCGTATTCTTGTTGGGAATTTACTGGAGTGTGTTTACGGGAATGATAAACGTGGTTTCAATGTCTCACCATACGCATATTAATGGGATAGAACCATTTTATATTTCTTTAGCAGTGTTCATAGTGGTTTCGTTACGTCATACTGATTATCGTCATGTTACATAGAAACCGTTCTTTCGTTAATGTCTAAGAAAGTGGATGTGGCAGCGGTAGCGGCTAAAGTCCAGGAGTTCTATGCAACAAGCAATCCAGATCGACGGAAGCTCCTTGATGAGGATTTGTGCATGTTCAAAAGAAGTATGTGTTTACTTTTTTTTTTTTGTTAGTCTACAAGTTCTTGGTTATATGTACTGTTTTATGGAATTTGTTAAGGGTTTCCATGCGAGGATACGGTTGCAGCATGTATTTTGCTAATGGGTTCACGTTATCCTGCCAATGTACAGTATTTCGCTGCAGTCTCTATGTATGAGACAATTCGTCATCGCTATGAGGAATGCGTGGCAAATGTCACTCTGGTTGGGGTTTTTTTTTCAAGCGTGATTATCTTCTTAATGAAAGATACAGAGTTATAGATGGAAGTCTTGAAGTCTTTTCTAATCGAAAGTCTAACAACGAACGCTCATGTCCAAATGCAGTCGATCACAAATAAACTGTCATCAACTCTTGCGATACTTTCTTTGTATTGTATGCCCGATGTGTGGTCAGATCCAGTAGCAACGCTGACAACCATATGGGCTGCGCAACCAGAACTTTTGCTTAGGTATTCTGTTGAATTAATATTTCGCTCAATACTGCATTCTCGCTCTCCCAGTGCTACGTTTATTTGTTTTTTTCTCCAGAGTACTCGCAGAAATTGCAGCAGAATTTTCAAATATACAGATGCCTCTTACCCAGCGAAGTAAGCTAAAGACTGAACTCCACAAAACTTCTGAGGTTAGTGAATGAAAACCAGGTCAGAGACTGAATTTTTCGAAATTTTTTTCATTTTGTTAAACTAGTTGTAAAACCTTTGATATTTATCCACCTGCACGACCACATTGTCGTTGATCGTTCAATTTCCAATAGTGAATTACCTGGTTCCCATAAAAAAACGGCTGACAGATTTAGCTATCGTTTTTTTCAAAACGTGCATGAGTCTTCGAGAACGTTATAGGAAATTGTGCTGAAAATATGTTTAGGATATTATTCGTATTATTTCTACGGTCATGGGAGCAGATGATGCATCGCCATCCACAAGGCAAGCAGCAGTTGAGTGTGTGGAACAGTGGGTGAAGTTGCCAGGCATAGGATTACATCAGTGGGCTTCTGTTCTTTCGGTTGTCTTCAGTGCTGTTTCCGAGGACAGGTAAAACACTAGAGTTTCTTGTCTAGATTCAATATTCTAAATCGTGTTATTAAATTATTATTAATTATTATTAAAATTATTATTAATAAATTATTTCAGCGCAGCACTTACTAACCTTCTTAACCTACTAGCAGCAAACGATGAATTGACTTCTATAGATCAGCTCGTTTATGACATTTGCCACTACATTACGACCGCTCTTGCCCAGGTTTTTAATTTTTATGATTTTATTTGTTCTATTCTAGGTATGGTGAAAAATAAGTTGGTTTTGGGTTCTTTTTTCTGGGGTGTGTAATGTCGCGTAATTTTGTATGATGCAGTTCCACTCTTGCACCTATTTTATATCTCAGCACTCGTCCAAGGAAGCCAATCCATGGCATAGTAGGTGCTTTAGTAGCAGGCTATGTGCGAGGTGAAACATTATTCTGAATACTACTATGCTGCTTTGTAGAATGATAATTAGAGTGGGATATCCCTATATAAGCAAATCGAAACCAATATCCTCATCACTAAAAACCTCGTCAATGTCGGTTTTTACCAGAGGAAATTGTTCATTTTTAGAAGATCGCAACAGACCTTGCAGACGATATTCTTAGTGAAGATGTCGTATCTCTTATCTCTGCTGTCTGCAATATAGCCGTGGTTTCTGTACCAACATTGTTAAGAAATTCTAAACAGAGTTCTGCTTCATTATGGTAGTTTGACACCTTTCTTTTTAATATTTTTATGATTTTTTCTTCATAATTTATTAGAAAGTAGAGAAGCTCTAATGTTCTTCTATTGCTTAATACACTGTGGTTTTTTTATGTATATATTTCCATCCGTTTAGAGATTAATGGTTAGCTGACCAATAAACTTTTAGCGGTCTTTGCTCATTATTCTCGAGTATATGTTCATGTCAAGGGTCGTATGCTGTGGATGAGCTGATCTCAGATTTACCGTCGTCTTTTTTCATGACCCTTCGTGAACATATAGGATCGGCCGCTTCCAGTAACAAAAAAGACGAAATGTGCAATGTAAGCTAGGTTTCACTTTTCTTTTGCATTCAGTATGTCCTGGAGTTGGGAAAGATGTAACATTGTACAACAGAAATTTTTATTCATTATTGGGCTTAAATTAGTTCGATTCAGATTGCATCGGCTGTGAGCTCATACTATGCAGAAGTCTGTCGTTCTGCCATTGACAAGCTCTCATTTCCCGTAAATGATCGCTTTGTTGAGTACGATGAACAGCAGAAAGAACAATTTCTTAGGTTGTCTTATTTTTAATTTAAAATTTGTTTCTATATATTATCCTTTTGTTATAACTTTATCTGAAGTTCCACCTTGAGGGTAAGAAAAGTCAGGCCTAGTGCAGTAAATTGCCTACTGGATTCATTTTAAAGTTGCTACATTATACAACAACACTCGATTTGATAGATATCGAATGGTTCGAAGCGAAGTATCGATCGACGCTTACTTCATTACTGGTAGAGACACCTTGAAGTTTCTTAACATGGAATTAGAGGGGACCATTGCTAAAGGTGATTTGTGCAGGTAAGCATTCCTATAATAATGAATCGTATCGTTTTCACACATAAAGATTTTGTAGAACTGAGTGCATAATGTTTTTGTGGGAGACCGTGGCAGATTACCTTTCGGAGTCAGATTACCTCGAAATCTATGACAACCTTAAACTTTGCATGCAGTTATCAAATATTGGTGAAGGGGCAGATGAAGACCGACTAGCTAATACTGTTATGAGACACCTTTATGCTCTTTCTCATCTCATACAGGAGCACGACGATGTGAGTTACTCGTTTTTTTCATTTCATTCATTTTCGTTGTTCATTTCATTCTTTATTTTTATATCATATAATATAATATATGGCTGTAAAGTTTTCGTAGGCGTTTTGCGCTTAATACAATGAGCCGCGTGTATTCTGTACGATGATTCGCGGGGCCTGAAGTGGCCAATATTAACTCTGTAAAGGTCATTTTCATTCTGATGGTTTATTTTGGCACATACAAGCCTTCTCCTGTAGGTGGTTAGAATCGATGGTTCGCTTATTCAGCGCAGATATGACGGAGCGTAAGCTGGCTAAAGTTCTGTTCTACAGCTATAAATGCACAGAAACTTTTTCTCTAATAGTTCATTTGACCGGTAATTTGGTTGGAAACTGATTGTTATTCCATGTTTAATCGCTGTGTGTGTCATAACTATTGTATGGAATGTGCAGATGCAAAACACACCGAAATGCGTTCAGCATAGGTTACAAAACACTTCCAAATGCTGGCAGCAATGTCTTCGTACAATGGACCGACCATAGTAACATACGGTAAATAGAAGCACGCATGTTCATTCCCAGATAGTGGTAGATCAAAGTCTCTTCTGCAGTTCTATAATGTTTTCTAGTTATCATAAAACTATCACCTATTTTTTGAAAACTAGCACATCCATAACGTTTAAAAAGTAGGTGTCGTCCCACGGATGCTAATAACTGCGTAGGCGTTGTGTCAAACACCTCTATTGCATTGCTCTTTCAGGTTTTCTTTATCTTAGAATAAATGGTATTCGAATATGCAAACAAGGGCATTACTGCGATGCTTTTTAATATTGCAGGCCATTAATTTGGAGGGACATGTCATACGCCTGATTCTTCCATTTGTATCGCGGAAATCAGTTAGCAAGGAAGCGCTACGGACACTTGAAAAATTCGTTTTGGAGCGTTCAAATGGAGTAATGGTTTGTGAAGTTTGAGAGTTCTGAGAATGTCACCTCTACCGTATTTAAAGGATGGAACATCTTGGGCATATTTTAGCTTGTCGGCGATGATATATCACAAATTTCCTACACGTTCTTTATGAACGAATCCAACACTCAGGAATTGAGATTGATGGCGTTGAAATGTATAGGCTATGTCTTGTCCATGAAGCCTAGCCATGATGTTATGGTATGCGTTTTTTCTTCAAAGTTCACTCTCATGAACTAATATATACTCGTTTCAGACAATTTTGAATAATATTATGGCGCCACATTTGCGAGATTTGGAAGTTGAGCAGTGTATGCAATCTGCTGAAACATTGGAGAATAAAAAGTTTCAAATAAGCATTTTTGCTTGTTTATTTGCGAGCCTAAACCACAAAGGAGGAGGTGAATTCTATAAGTTTATTCCATATTTTAACCTGATCTTAATTATGTATTTTATTACCGACTAACCTTTAAGCCCCTGCGACAAGTATAACTGATTCACCAAGTGTGGTAATCTTCCGTCGGGTATTTCCACTGTTTCAACAGATTCTTGAGACTCAAAGTTCGTCTATATCAATTGGAGACAAGGTTTCTTTGTAGAAATCCGTTCATGAAACAACATTATCGTAAAATTGCTCTCCATATAGGTTTGTGATGCAGTGCGTAATGCAGTGACCAACTTCCCATCGGAACATCTATCTCAAATGTTTCCGCTGGTTTCACAACTTCTAAGTACGGCACTATTTACTAATCCTGCAGCTGGAAGTTCTTTGGCTAAAACGGTTGTTCTGGTTAGTTTGTAATCGTTCATTGCTTCATAGTCTGGCATTTCTTACAAATAAGACCTAGGAGTTTGTCGAGGATTCCCTGATACTGTACTTCTGTTCTAAAACTACCCACCGAGGTTTCAAAAGTGTTTCATCTTCCTAAAATCATTTTGGAATAGTTGATAATCCAGAAGAGCCTATAAAACTATCACATGTATCACCTGTAGTCCCGTTGATCGTCAAGTGGCTCGAGCGGGCGCCAGTGAATCCTCCATTTTTCTCTGTCGCGTGCAAGAGTAGCCCAGTGGGTTCTCCTCGCTTTAGGGACTCGCTGAGCATCATATCTTTCTTCTAGGCTTTCGTGAAGAACTATGACCATAGGGTCGGTGGTCTTCCTGCAGTACGTTTGACATCCTGAGGAATCCAGTCACTAACGGCTCTTGTCCATCGCTTATCATTCATACGCATTACGTGTCCGTCCCCCCTTATCTTCGACTGTTTGGCATATAGAACGGTATCTTCGATTTTCGATCGTTGACGCAGGCCGGAGCTTCGGATCCCATTCCTTACTTGTGTGAAACGGGATACTCCTAGCATCGCCCTTTCGACTGCGCGTTCGATAACGCTGAGTGATGTTTGATCCTACTTATTCACTGACCCCTGACGTATACGTTAGGGCAGGAAGAACAGTTGAGTCGAAAAGGTGAGCACGGAGTCGGGATTGATTTCCAGACCTAGATAGACATAGCTGGAGCATTCGGAGATATTCGTTCCGTTGAGCGTGAATGGGGCAAACGAAACCAATCCGTTCTTCATGAACATCGTTTTCTTGAGACTTAGTCGAAGACCAATCTTTCCACACGCTTTATCAAAGTCCGCAAGCATACGTTCCGCTTGGCTAATGTCTGGTGTAATAGGAACGATATCATTAGCAAAGCCAAGGTGATGGATATGCCCACCATCGATTTTCACTCCCATATTATCCCATTCCAGTGTTCGCATGACGCTCTGGAGGGTGACTGTAAATAATTTTGGCAAGATTGTATCACCCTGCCTAACTGCTCTCTTGACGTCAACGTTAATATCGTTGTAGAATGGAGAAATTTTGGTTGTGAAATTTTTGTACAGCTCACGAAGAATCTTTATGTACTGAGTAGGGACTCCTTGACTACCAAGGGCTTCCATGACTGCTTCTATCTCAAGTGAACAAATGGCCTGCTGTTATTCGATGAAAATGAGACAGAGCGGTCTTTTGTACTCTCGCAATACTTCAGTGAGCTTTGTTAACGTGTGAATGTGATCCATCGTACTAAATCCTTTTCGAAACCCTGCTTGCTCGCACGGCTGTCATTCGTCCAGTTTTCTGTTAATCCTATTTAAGGTGACTCGAGTGAAAAGTTTGTAGACGACAGACAGCAAGCAGATTGGGCGATAGTTGCCCATATCGTGTAGGTCGCCCTTCTTGAACAACAACGCGGTCTTGCTGGTCTTCCACTGAGTAGGGACCTTGCATTCAGACAGGTAACGTGTGAAGAGCCCAGCCAGTGTGCTTACGAGGACTGGCGGAAGGTTCTTCAGGTGTTCTGATCTTATCCTGACTGGATTGCTGCTGTTCGATTTTTCACCGACGAAATGGCATGTTGGATTTCGATAGGAAGAACCGGTGGTACAACATATCCATCCTTTTTCATTTCATATGGACGTGGCTATCGAATAGATCTGAGTAGTATTCGTGGATGATTTTCTCCATTGCCTTTCTGGACCCTGTTATTGTTCCGTCTGGGTGTCGGAGTGCAATCATCTTGATCTTGTGATAGGCGAAGCCTCGGAGGGCATTGCGAATGCTTTTTCCAGCCTCTGCAGCTTCGACCATTACTGCTGCTCTTCTCTCTTTAACGTCTTCTTTTATCGCCTGTCTGCATTGTTTCGCAAGTTCGGACGTTAGTTCGCGGTTGCCTGCAGCTCGCGCGATTCCACGCTGGCGTATTAGCTCGAGATTTTCTGGGGACGACGTCTCTTGGTGAGTTTCGAACTCGCAGCTTTCATAGCGCTAACGTGAATGTGTTGAATGAGCCGATCGTGTTCCTCGTCGATGTTGTCGACAACGGCATCTTCCCAAAAGCTGACTAATGAGTTGAATAAGTCCCAGTTTGTGGTGGTTCTGGGACTTCGGTTTTCGAATTTAGCGGCTTTTTCTCCTTTCCGCGAGAAATAGAATCTTGCACGAAATAGACGGTGGTCTGATCCCGTGTAGAATTTTGGGACAACAGCGTCATCGGTTAGGCAAAACTTTCTATTTACTATGATGCAGTCTAATTCTTTATGGTACTCTCCATTGGGAGATTCCCACGTCCAGCGTTGACGGTGAGGCTTCTGGAATTGCGAGTTACCATGGGTGGTCTTGGTCGCCGTGACAAACTCTGAGATCCCCTCACCCTGTTCGTTGCTTTCAAATCTGTGGGTCCCAATGTGACGTTCTTCAGACGATCTTCTTGGTCCGATCTTGGCATTGAAATCTTCAATGATGACCTTGAAGAATGTGTGGTCTTCTCTGTAGAACCTCTCCAAGTCCATGTAGAACGCTTCGACTTCTCCTTCGTCATAGTTTGATGTTGGCGCGTAAACGAAGAAGATTGTCAAAGCCGGTGTTGATCCACATCTTTTTAATCGTAAAGGTCCGATTCGGGTTGTAAGCTGTTCGAATGAATCGATGTTCATGGACAAACTCGTGTTGACGAGAACGCTGACACCGCCTACTCCTCTACTGTCGCATGTACTGAGGAACAGTTCTTCTCCATTGTCATAGACGGCGTTGAATGGGTGGCGTCGTCTCGTCTCGGCCAGGCCGATGACGTCGTACCTTATCACTCTTGCTTGCATGAGCAAGTCTTCTATCGAGGACTCGGATGCAAGGGTACGTGCACTGTAGGTACAGATCGTCACCATAGTTCTTCGCGATCCAGACAGCTTCCATTGGCCCTGAGATTTTAGTAGCCTCTCCGTATTCGTCGTACCCAACGCTGCGAAATTGGGGGCTCTTTTGGGGTCAGCGGAATGAGGCCCGTTTTTTTTTTACTGTTTAGCATTTACATATCCACGTATAGCTTGCTGGGCTCTGAACCCCCTATCCGCCACCTGGGGACGCGTCACGTAGCCTCGCGACTAACCGATTCGAGATCGCTCATGTGAGGGAGATCCGTGGCTATAAAACTATAGTGGAGATAATGTGGGTCCTAGGCCTCTTCCGTTATTTTTTTTTCTTTCAGGTTTTTGGACATTGTCCTTCAACAGCGCCACAACTGTGTTCTTCTATACGGCAATGGTTGGAGTCATTTGCACATAGTATGCCGTCACAAGCTATTGAAGAGTGGTTGTCGCTAATTTACCAGGTTTAATAATGATTATGTAAAATAGCGATAAAGAAAGTAGTGGAAGTTCTAGTCAATAGAGAGATAAAAGACCAGTCTTTAGTCGGGAATTTTGTTGTAGCGTCTAAACTGAAGGAAATTATGCGATAAAAGTATTGAACACTGTCGGGATCATATATTGGAGCAAACGATGTGGTAATACTACACTTTAGATCATGAAGAAGAACTATAAAACATTGCGTGCTAACGGAGAAGACTCATTACCTGCAATTTCAAATGCAATTTTGATTGCTGGTCAGGTAAGCATTGGGGAAAAAGTAACGCACTTTTGCTTTACTTGTCAAAATCGACTCTTAGAAGTTGTTTGCTTGTTCAACATAAACAGACATGTACATCCTTTCAGTAGAATACTACAATTTTTTTCTGTAATGTTTAGGAACAATCATAACACATCACTGTTCCTTAAAGTATTAGTTTTAGATGTTAACGGAATCCCAAGAGCCATGTGTTGTACGGTTAGCATCGCAAGTGTTGGCGGTAATAGCAAATCAATCCATTTCTTATGGAGATGATGGGCCGCGCTTGATCCTTGCTAGTCATGGACCAGAGCTTGTTAAAGTCAGTTTTGGTGCTACCATCGTTGCTTGTCATGTTTTGCTGACAAGGTTCTCACATCTTTTTGTGTTAAAACATGTCTTTTGCCATACTGCATGCTATGTTTCGACATCAGGAACGCTGAATGCAAATTTTAAGAATTTTGTTTAAGGCAATATTTGTCCGCATCCAAGTTGAGCTCATTAGAGCTACTGTCGAATCCTTGTCGGAAGTGCTATTCTTTTTCATGAAGGAGTTTTCAACAGAAACAAGGTAATATTCGATGTTTGATTCATGAAATTCGATGACCTCCCGGAAATAGAAACCTCGAAAGTAAAAGAAATTGATTGCAGATGTGTGTTAGATGGGCTAGATCACGGCGACTCTCCTCTTGTGGCCGCAATGTTTAGGGAAATTGGTAATTTACGTAATTTCAAGCAGATGACTCTCCGACTAAACATGGCTTCACGAAAAGGTGCTTGTTCGTAACCCGTTAGGTAACCACCATCTATCGATTATCACTTTACTATTCGTTTTTTAAGAAACAGTTCCTCTCATTTCTGCATTTGTAAACGCGGATAACACTTTGTTTTTGTGGGTACTTTCGTCAGCAATTATTTTCGTAGGGATGATCATGGTATACTCCAACTCAGCTGTATGCATACAAAAAGCTCCAGAGTCAAAAGATTTAAGCTCTGGTCAAATATGCAGTGCTACGCATGTTGCATGTTCGCTGTAACTTACACGTATTAAGAAATGATGGTAACCATTTAACTGTATATTAGCAGTATTAGCATTAATAATGATTCAACATGTTCACAATGATCATATAGCTCAATCGCATGTCTGTTTAATAAGTAGAGTAACATGTCTGTTCAAATACTTACGTTGCTTAATGTTTCCCAACCTTTCAATTTGGAATGCTAATTTTTAATACTTCTCGTACGGGTGCACGTCTCTAGAAGGAATCAATGAATGATTAAGATCACTGTTATCACTAAAAGGCTTCCAGAATTGTTGACATCTAATTCAAACCACTACAATTAATTTCCGGAAACAGGAAATTTTAACGCTACAACTCGTAAGAGTTTAAAAAATCGACTTTTACCTGAGCCGTGTATTCGTAGTTGTTGACGGTACATCGTTTATTTCACAATCTTCTAATCTTTCTGCGATACTTCTCTGCTCTAAAGGATCGGAGGTGTCAGACCATGTAGTCTACATAGTGCGTTGATAATCTCATAGGAACGTTGTGGAAGTAGATCTCACTCCGATTATCCCATAGTGCTCAAACGATTGTTGGACTAGTCGCAAGATTCGTTGTCATAACATCGAAAGCCACTAAACCGTTCCAATTTACAAGGGTTGGCCATGACGCTATGGTAAAGACCTTGGAACGCCCTAGCACAGATATCTTGGAATTCTGAGAATAGGCATGCTTGACTGACCAGTAGTCACCGTGATTGCAATTCCCCAAGCAGAAATCAGAACATGTGAAGGCCTACCATCTGCACATTTATTGTTTGGTGAAGAGCAATCCATTTCCTTAGCTACATTTAGGAAAGTGAGATCACGTACACAGTGTTCTAATGGGATATGAATGTGCTAGATTCAGGTCTAAAAACGCCTGAGTAATGGGCTAAAACCTTATGTCACCATGAAACATTCGCCATTAAAGCTGTTTTTCGGTTTTGATGCTGATCTGAAACATAATTTCTGTGGGTCTATATCCTTGGTTCCACTATGTTAAGGACTTTAAGATCACGATTTCTTCTGTCATGCCTTACTGCTGCACTGTGCACCTGTAGCAGTGTCTTGTCGATCTACTTGTCTTAGCGACACTCAAATCATGTACACAATGGTAAATTAATCATTCGAACTTTTTAGACGTGCTAAAACATTAGCATATGCGAGCTGTTGGTCTTCATCTATTCCTTGAATTAGCACTCAGTTTGTAGACATTCATTCCAAATCACAACAATGACAAAAACAAGGAGGAAATACAGCCATAATAATGCTGAGATGTTTGCAAAACTGGGGTCTGCGGTGAAACCTAACACGTTATTACTCTTTCCGGGGCCAACACGTTCACCACCACACCATGAGAGTCCTTCGTTTCGCCTTTCTTTCAGCCCTCCAGATCAATCGTGTTGACGGTGGTGAACGCATTAGCCCACCGAAAGGGTAATAGAGTGTTCATTCCCACCGCAGACACCCAGGTTCCACAGTTTTGCAAATATCTTAGCATTGTTATGGTTATATTCCACATAATACCTTCCTTTAAAAAAAACAATAGGCAGTAAATGGAAAAGTGACCACAGGGAGGAAATATTCACATAATTCCGAGTAACAGTGAATATGAAGAGTCAGTATGGAGCTTGCTGAGGTAACGTAACCGAGAATGGAAAGTAGGCAATATTTTCTAAAGAAGCGTAATGATTAATAACATCATAAAATCATCAACGGCAAAAATAAACAGCGTGTGAAAGCTTACTTGAACCTTAGCTTTGATCACTAAGAGCTGCGTAGTTCTCGCAGATAGTAGGTCCGTAAGGTGAGATGTATTCTGTACATCCCGTTGAGCAGCTTCCAAATCCATGGAGATTTCAACACAGTGACGAGTTAAGTCATGTGATATTTGAAGCAGTGACATTATGAAACCATATATATCCTGCAACAATATAAATATATATATGTATACAAATGTATATATGTATATAGGGGCGCGTGTGGCGCAGTGGTTAGAGGAGCCACTGCGGCGCGCACGTGAAATGCGCCCATGGCCCACCAAGCCTTCCATCCCTCCGGGGTCGGTAAATTGGTACCAGACTTGTCTGGGAGGATAGCAGCACTGGCTCGATACATCGGCAGGCCACCGCGAGTCATTGTAAAGGCCAGATATGCATTCAATCACCTCCAACGATGCTTAATGAAGTCGAATGCATGGCGCATTCCTCAAGGATTGATCAACGCCGAGAGCTTAATCCTTTTTTATCCTTTATATATGTATATGTGTACGGTTTCATAATGTCACTGCTTCAAATATTCACAATAATAAGATAATAACTGATTGAGCTGTGCGTACATTGCTGATGCATGGGTCAGCATTTTTCATTTACACATGAGCATGGTACCACTGACACTGCGGCTTTGAAGGAGGAAACAGCCAAACAACGTTGGCGACCAATCACACTGCTTTGCAGTAGTGGTTCCTCACAAAAAGGACAAAAAACAGCAGAAAGACAAACACGTATTGCGCGCCAAATTTGGGGATTCCTGAAGGCCCCAAAAAGCCTTACGAAGTAGAAAAGTACGACGGCCACAAGTTGTGGAAAATGGAACTCTCGTCGTATTCATTGTACATTACTACTACCAATCAACTACAACTTCAGGGCGTTGGCGGGTGAATGCTTCTATGTTTTCACAAATTTGCTCTTTAAAGAAGGGTATGCTGATAAAGATGTCTGTATATAAATCCCAACTTAGGCATGATCTCAACATTGATTCCAATATTGTGTGTGATGAGCTATGTGCAAACAATGTCCTTTTTTTCTTGAAATACCTCCATATCAGAGTCCATGAAAAATGACGAAGTCATTCCTCTGAGGTAATTCGTATGAGCATTTATAACAGCGTCCAGATCAACAGCATCATCGATCCAGCAGCGTAGTCGATTGAACCATTGGTCGACCTGGAAGTTCTCCCTACTATCGTTTAATCGTCCAGAGAAACCTTGCAGTGCACACGGTGAACGTTTAAAATTGTAATACGTAGATTTTCTGTAACAGATCTGGCTATATCATCAGAATCTGTTTATGTTAAAGCTTATTTATGTGGTTCTTAGCATCTTTACGAGAAAATTCCATTAGACGAGAGAGATATTGTTAGAGAAAGTAGTTGTTCTACCACTATGAACGAAATATGTCATACATTTTTTGGCTCACGCATCACAATAGAATTAATGCGTGAGCCAGAGTGCGGTCCCGAGGACCTCAAATTGAACCTAAAATGGGCTCCAAGCACTAATTGCCTCACATTATTCGTATTCTTCAAAAACCACGTAGTTATCACATAGTTATTACAACCATCAGTACATTCTTGCTTATAAAAGCTTATAATTAAAATCCATAAATGTTTCTAATTAACAGTCTTCATCTTCTTTGAGTTTTTCTTCTAACCAATCCTCGTTACTTTTTTCCAATGCTCTTTTTCAGTTCCTCTTTTCTCTCACCTTTCTACTTCGTTTCTCTAACCATCTTTTTTTCCTTCTATTTCAATTTCACTGCTCATCACTGTCTGCGTGCATCTTCTACACCTACTTCACTTCTATGAATGTCCTCTCCCTTTTTCTTTTTCGATAGCCTCAAACTAACCCTCTTCTTTTTCCACCCTGATCATCGACCAATTATTTACCTACACCAAACCCTACTATTAACTACCATTCACATGCTTACATTTTTCCACACTCAGGTAAATGATGCGGCACTTTTCGCATATTTCGCCCTACTACTTCTTTCGAAAGGTTTTTCAGATACGACCTAATTATCCGTAAAACTATGTCTTCCAAAAAACTGCAGCTTTCACTACACTATGAAGCGTTTATTAAGAACCTGAAATTAGCAAAAAAATTAACGAGTTGGTTCGTGAAAGATGCATTGCTTTTCTTCTTCATAGAAACCTAGTTCAGAAACCGATTATACTGGACCTATGAAGATATTCAAACGTGAAATACCAAGACCAAGACTTAAATTAAAACGGAATTGATTACAACGAAATCAGTAAACATACCACTACAGTGATATATATCCTTATTTTTAGTAATGTCCGTTCGCAAACTGATAATAAACTTGAAACGAGGCGAAGAACAAAGATGGGCTCTGAATGTTAGTATTGACTGCTCATGCATTTGGACGTATGCATAAGGAATTTACAAGGAAACCTTTTGTAAACTTAGATGTACTTCTTGCATTCTGTCTTACTTCGTTGATCTTATCCGATACCATCAACAAGCACATTTCCACAGGCCAAATAAAATGGAACAGAGACTCATACCTTAATGTTGTTATAAGGGGACATAAATTAAAGTTAGAGGCAATAAAACAAGATACCTTTTCTCAGTATCTCTAAATATTTCTCCTATAGGTCCATTTGGACGATAAACAGGCCGAAGTGGATGTACAAATTGTAAACGCGAAGAAGTATTAGGCGAATCGTTAGCCTATAATCATGGATCACACTGAAGTTTAAAAGTTTTAAAGCTAGGTTCAGCTTAGAAATTTAAAGCATACTGATGAAAGTGTATCCAAATTAATTTTAAAGTGGAAACGTCGAACAGAGCTTGATAACGTCACAGCAACCATAAGTGCATTATTTGCATCTCGTTGTGACAACTTGCTGCGAAGGCCGTGCGTGTGTTCACTGAATTTATAACAATATTAAATAAAGGATAAAAGATAAAGCTCTTCGCATTGATCTATCTCTGAGGGACTCGCCATGCATTCGTTTTCATTAAGCATCGTTAGAGGTGAATGAATGCATGATGGCCTTTACAGTGACTCGGTGGCCTGGATGAATCGAGTCAATTTTGTTATTCTCCTAAACAAGTCTAGTACCAATTTACCGACCCCGGACGAATGGAGGGTTTCGTGACCTTGGGGTGCGGGGATCGATCTCATATGCATTGCAGGGCACCTCCGACCACTGCGCTACACATCTCGGTAATATTACGTATCACAAGAAATATCAAATATAAGAACACATACCAGAATTGCTGATAAAGAACGTGGGAAAACTGAGAATCGTGAAGAAGCAGGAAACTGCGAGCGACATCAAGATGGGCTATCAATTGATGGTCAGACACAAAGCTGTGCACAACGCTTCCACATACAAGTAAACAAACTTCACGCACTATGCGCTCCAGCTTACATCGTTCACCTAAAGTTAATCTATACAAAGAGAGTAAAAAATGAACTGGATGAATTAGTATGGAACGTGACTGTGCAACTAAAATTCAACAGAAAGTATAATTCGATGTTTCATTTCAATAAGGAGTGCGTGCCGTTGCCTTTATGTCTAAAGTGGAAGCACCAGTAATCGACCTCGGGCCATAACCCTACTGCAGGTGTATAGATGACTGTTTTGTCATCTGCTCCACACAAAAATAGATGGACAAATGTTTCCATTTATTGAACAAGCAGTCAGAGTACATAAAATTCACTCGTGAGAAACCGAAAGAAAATTGGCTTCCATTCCTAAACGTTCAAGTCAACCTATCCGAGAACGGCTACATCACAAAATGGTATCGAAAGCCAAGCAGTAAGAATATACTGGCTCATTATCTCTCCTCTCATTCCTCACACACTAAAAGGGCGCTTATAAGAAATATGCTTCGAACCGCCACCAACGTGTGCACAGGTAGAGAGCAATGGGAAGAATCCTCGAAACTGGCGCGACAAATAGCCATTTCAAATTGTTACGAGACTGTAGCTTCTCGGCATAGGCGGAAAACCACGCCCCAAAGCAATAATTCTAGCGAAAACAAGGCTCCGTTCCTCTTACCCTTTATTTCTATCGAAATAAGTGCAGCCATAAAACGTTGCATAAAATAAGTTGCTTAATAAGGGCCGGTCTAGAGAAATCCGTGAGAGTGATAGAAATACCTCCGGACAGTCAACGAGGCCAGCTAGTTTGCAACTGCCTGTATGACCGTCTGTGTGCAACGAAAAACGGCATAACTTGCCCTAACGGTAGAGACGGTGATTGCGTGAGCTCGGGTACAGTCTACCTGATCTCATGTAAAGCGTGCGGGTATGAATACGTTGGCGAAACGGGTGGACCGCTCTGCGTCCGCATAAAAGAACACCTAGTCGGTCATTAAAATCAAACACTCCACTAGGTGCGCATAGGATGCAGGAACACAACGGAGAAGATTTCGAAGTAGGAGTCACTATCCTCATGCACGAATCGAACACATCAGCGCGTCTTGAAGCGTTTTGGATCAATTCCAAATATCCAAAAATGAACCGCAAGGAGGGTCTTGTCATCATGCGTGACCTGGCGCCATACCTCAGACTAATCCAATAACCTGACACAGGCACAGTCCTCGCCCATGTAGTACTTTGTGCGGCTATTATCCACCAACTAATTCTACAAAAAAAGGTAGGTGTTTAAATAAAGCTGTTTCTTATGCGAATACAAATTTATTTGTTAAGTTTTATCTGCTAAGATTATGAAAGTGTGTGGCTGAGTAGATCGCATCTCAATTTGACCTTTCCAGGCTCTGAAGAAGGCGAAACCGCCGAAACGTCAGCTATTGTATCCTAATAAATTCTATAATAACAACCTCGTGTCTGCTTATTGAAATAAAACATCGAATTATCAAATCAATCAATGCCGGGGCTAACAGAAAGTCGGTCTTGAGAAAGTATAATTATCAAGAAAGGTGTTCCACCTTGCACATAGAGCGACTTCGGGTTCAATTGCTTGGCAATGATTTCCCTTGCCTTATCAAGGTTATCGGTACATTTTTTGACGTCCACAGACTTCCATGATTTACCAGTTTTAAGTATCTGAAATGGCCAAGAAGCTTATGAACAGGCTGAGCAAATATCTCACTACTTACGTATTCAGCTACCCAAACAGGAAAAAACGGTGGAATCCACTGAAGCTTGTAACCATAATTCGGACAATATGTGATCATTTGCTGAAATGTCTAATAAAAGATATCCTGGTGTGATATTAAATCATGGTCCAAATACTTGATGATTTACATCTAAGGCAGGAAATAGTAAGTGTTCAAAATCACGTGAACTAGTTTAGAACACGAATAGAAAATGAAACCCAAATATTTCTTCAAAACGGTGAATCTTCTAAAGCAAAATGGATTATTAGATGGGCCATATTTGAAATCGATGAACTGAATTGTAAAATTGAAAGATCTAAACATCAGTGACTAAAGAACGATTTGTCGAATACTCACAAAATCACATTCTTTGACTTCAAATCCACTCATCCAGCGAACGATAAGTCGACATAATACACCCGCACAACATTCGAGTACCTTGTCAACCACACTGAAATCAACAACGACTGGTTGAAACAAAATCAAGATGGAACAAACATACTATACCATAACCAACTAACAAATTTTCCACAACCGAATTATATACAGTGTATAACAGCTCAAATAGTGATGTTCCCGTTTCGTTACGAAGATTATACAGTCTCTGTAGAATTGTCAAACGATCCCTCCATCTTTCTACTGTGGACAAGATTTGCAGGAAACACAAAGGGCGACACTGCAATTAAAAGAAATACCATTATCTAACCATAAAAACTAAGAAAGCAGCAGTAAACGAGAGACATACATAAGAAGGCATGTCACCGATGTCATGTATGTACTCCTGAAGAATTTCCTGCGATGATAACAAAAACGCCTAAACAACTAGTTGGAAATTAAGACTTAATCAAATACCTACCGTACCTAGTTTTCTTAAACCATTTTAGTGAGCTTGTGATTTTTAATTTTTTCTAGTATTTTTTTCAATTGAATGCCAATTCCCACAGGAAATCTGAGTGAATTCCTTCCTGTGCCGCTCAAAAGCGGTATATTCTTGGACCCATTACAAAAACGTGCTCGGTTTAAAAAAAAAAACCATGTAATGATTGCCTTTCAACTTCAACAATACTTGATAAATAAACGATGCAATTTATAAATTATAAAACCACAACTGACTCCATGAGGCAAGAGTAAAATATATTACACGCACTACTTCCACGAGAAATAAGGCGTCAATACCCCAATGGATCATATTTTAAGGAAAAACATGCAAAGAAAACCTTTAAAATGACCTGAACGATGAGATCGTTGCTATATTCACGAGGAACTCGAACAATATCAGTATGCAGATGAGCGACTAAAAGCACACTTTCTACGACTGACCTTTGTGACTGAAACAACTGTATCAAGAACGTATAATTCGATATATGAAGTCTTGTCTGAAATAACAGAACCTCTGACAACGAGCAGGACTCCAACACACGCATATAGCCGCTACTATCCTTACGGAAATATGATCCCTCTAAGCCTTGCAAAGCTCCACATAACTCACGACATAAAGTGTCTTCAGGTACACCTAAGGTTATTTTTAAAAAAATTTAAAGAAAAAGCAAAAGTGGCAAACAGCAAAAATTTTGGGATTCAAAAAACAAATATAACAGTTTATACCAAGACAAAGCAGCCTTATTCCTTCTAATTGATAATGTGATCAGTGATAAGGAAACCGATTTGGAAACAATAGGTAAAGTTAAAAAGAGATCTTGACCGTTGCTAGGCCTGGTCACCAACACTAGGTATAATCGTTTTTGCTTATTTATATAATAGTAAGTCGGCGGAAAATCGAAAACAACTGACTTGGTGTAGTACCCTTTCGTGAGTGAAGTGGCTGCTTGTATACTGATGGATATCCGTTCACGACACGTGAGGTCCCAGTGTTCGGAGCAATATTGGCGCGATAGCAGGAACCTGACGTTTCCCCACTAAATAAGAATAACGGATAAAATAATTATCTCCAATTAATATCAAATGCATTGACTCCTCCGATGATTTTGAGTGTATAGTAAATGCACTTTTAGGAAAAGTCTTAAGCATAAAAATTCACTTGGCACCTTTCCACTCACACATTGTCAACCTGAACATTTCAAAATAACCATATGTCCCTGTAGTTTACTATCTCTATAATGCGTTTACCTCAATAAATTAAAATCATCTTAAGACGCTGTTTATATACTTTGAAGCATATGCAACAGCTCTGTTCACTAGAATAACAAAACATTAACGACTCATGGTAAACCACATAATCTTCACCTTACACGACCCAATACCGCTTACATAGAAAGTTAATGATACTGATCTGCGAACACTGGAATAACCTAAACAGTGGATTTCTCGCTGAAGTCGAGGGAGGAGTCTGAGCAGCCACGCCGTCATGATGGAAATTCCTATGTAATAGGTCCAACTGAAAGTCGGAAGAGCTGGTCTGTTCGGATAACCTGTCTGAAAAGATTAACAATAACCATAAGGACGAGACGCGAGCAAAATTCGGAACCTCAGGCGGGCTTCGAACCTTCGATTAGAAATAAATTGCGAATTAATAAATCAGAACAGGCGGTGTATAAATTTTATGAGATAATGATTTTAACCGCAGCTTTGTGCTCAATGCCAACTTCTATTTCCTAGATCATACCCGTTGACAAGTGAAAGAGTGAAGAAAACTATCTCAGATAACATAAAGCAAAGGCCTCGGTTGGGGAAGTGGATAGCACGTTAGCCTCGATACTGGTAGCCGCAGATTCGAGGTCCAATTGTGCTTCCTTAGGTTTGCTCATATTTCAGTACGCTTGTTATATCTCACACAGCACTTTTCTATGAAAAAAGGACAAGCAGCAAACTAAAGTTGAGACATTAACAATACCCACAAAAGTAACCACAACTTCTAATATACACCAATGAATATAAGGACTACGACTGGTAACCAGAAAAAAAAAAGAAATTTCACAAACCTATCCTCGGAAGCTTCCCCCGGCTTGCGGATCGTCGATTGAAAAAAGGAGATTTGACCACTACACTTTTAGTTTCTGCTCTTTCACGGCTTGACGTCGCATAGAAGACGTGGCCCTTTCAACAACAAACTATTTGACGTACTAAAACATGGATTATAGAGAGAGAACTTGACGCTAGTACTTACTTTTCTGCATTTGATAAATACGTCAACCAAAGCTTCAACGTTGCGCATTGAATGGGATGCTTGAAGTACGCCTACTGTGCGCATAAAAAAGCTTGCAAAACGAGGATCTCTCGTTTTCACTGAAAAAAATGAACCTGTGCTGACAGTGAACATGTAATTTCCGAAGATTTCGGCTAGTTTCGAGGCAACTATGACTACGACTGTAAAGCAAACGATGAATCACATAGATAAGAAAATGACCTTTCTCTACTTGCACCTTAGGATAATTTTCTTATATCTAGCTAGAGAACACTAAAGTAATCCGGCGCAGCTAGAAGAACCATCTAGAGATCATTAACCAGCATGAAGGGAGCGTGCAGCACAGTGATCGAAGGTGCTCTACGGAACACACGTTAGACCAACCCCGCTCCGTGGCACACATAACCTTCCATCTCTCCGGGGTTGGCAAATTGGTACCAGACTTGTCTGGGAGGATGATAGCACTTGCCCAATACATCGGCAGACCACCGCGAGTCATCGTAAACGCCAGATATGCATTCAATCACCTCCAACGATGCTTCATGATGTCGAATGAATGGCACATCCCTTAGGGATTGATCAGTGCCTACAGCGTTATCCTTTATGACAAACTCGTAGAAGCTTTGGTTAATAAATACGCAGAGACGAAAAACATAGCTAACGAACTTTTCGTAGCAAACTTTATCATCTCTCTTCCAACCTCTTCGTGACTCGCATTATCCTGACAGAAGAGACTTTCAGCACAATCCTGTCGCGATGCTAAAAAGAAATATTATAAAAGTTATGCACTTAGTAAGCTCTTATTTTCGAACAACTATAAAATTCGGCTATTGAAGTTGAGAAAGAATGTTAAAAACTGACTAATATGGGAACATCCGAAAGCATTAATAAGTTCATCGATAGCCTCAACTTGTGCATTTGAAAGGTTTTTAGACATGCTAGAACACTGAATAGAAACTACACATTCCTTCAGAAATGCAGCGAGAAAGCAGAATGAATAGGTTCTCTACCAATCAACAATTGTTTAACGCAAGATGTTCACTTTTATTGGCTGAGTACATGTCACATGATAAAAGCGCAAAACAATCTAACAGGCTAGTCGTTACCACACACCACGAGAAACATGAAGATGAAGAAATAAGGACATATTTACGAAAAACTTTAACGATAACTGACAGACGTCAGTTCTTTTTATGTCCGAATTTCTTCCGTTCGTAGAACAAATCCGTCTTTGCACTTCCCAGGTTAACGATTTTCGGACATCCATCTCTGTCCTGTGATAAAAGCAGGGTAATTTATAAATCTGTAATGTGAAGAAAATGAGAAAACGAATAAGGTGATCTCACACACGGCGCAGATCTACTTCATTCGGAGCATATGTGGTTTTCATGAAGCATTTTTCAATTCTAAAACTGTCTGGAATTCCCAAATAAATACAAAGGAACTGTAAATGAATTTAAGCTTGTGAAAAATCCAACCCAAGCGTGGCGGACAGAATTATTAGTGATACATTAGGAAACAACACCCGTTCAGTTTCACGAAGTCCTAACTGTTTAATCACTTCAGTATTCGAAATATGACTCTCGGAGAATGAAAGCAAAAGGCAGAAGTTTACCGGATTTCAGAAGATCAAATGGAGCTGTTGCCTACTGTTATTTTCGTCAAAAAACCTGTTAGTTTCACAGTATATTGGCTGAGACCAATGTACAAAGTCCATGATAAAACGAATCTGTAGAGTGGAATACCTTTTCCATGATCGTACACTCTTTACAGTAATACGCTTCACTGACGCCTGGACCACCACATATAACACAACGACCCTAGAAATGGATAGATATTTAGAATATAATTGGAACATACATCTGAATTAGGAACAGAAAATTCTAACAAAAATAGCTTGAACATGTACCTGGTAAGAACCATAGTTGCACTCATCACAAATTCGAACGAGGGAGCATGGCCTTACGTAAGAGTCACAAATTACACATCGTCCGTCACCTAAAAATATATCGTTGTACTAACAAACAAAAGGAAACGGATCCATAAAACAGCTTCCTAGATCAAAAAAAATCATTTGCAAAGCATAAAATAAATGTCCTCGCAACGGTTTACCATCTCATCGTGGCTGGTAGGGATTCCTGGGTGTCGAGCAGCGATGTACAGCGGTGGATTCATCTCCTAGCAGGGTCTCCCAAGAATACCAGGAGACACCACCGTCTTGGTACCAAACTAATCGCATAATGGCAAATTTCCCTCTGATCCACAACGGCAGACTGCCTGTAGTGGTGACGACCCACAGCAGACTTTGGCCTGGCTGACCTCGGGACTCTAGGCAAGCAGAATGACTAAGCCAGCAAAACTCAAAAAAATCGAAATTATGCTGGGGCGCGCACAACCGGTGAAGACGGGTCATCCAAGCATCCAAACAGGTAAGTGAGACGAAAGTTTAAAAAAATAGAAAATCAAAGTTAGAGCAATACGAAGTTTCACATGGCGACCAAATTCAAGGATAAAGACGACTGGATAGGGTCTCATCCATATACTCACATTTTTCACATAAACGTCCTATGGCGACACCAGGCTGTTTTCTGCAGAAGATCAAATCCGGATGATGCTTGGCCATGACGTCACAGAGGAAGCTGAAAATAGATTTCGCAGGATGTAACTAGCCATGGCTAAACCAGCGATGCTACGAAACAACGAAAAATGTGTTAGGGCCGGTAAGACCAATGAAGAAGGGCCATCCAGGTATCCAGACAAGTAACTGGCTACCTGTATCTAATTAGTAAGACCTAATTTGAAAACATTCTAAAAAAGAAGACGATAAGACGTGAAGTGAACAAATTTTCAAGCCAAGGTTTGCCGCGAGAATTAATGTTTACGGAAATTTTAAGATCTTGTTTAGAGCACGGTATTTCATTCTTCGTCTTCAATACACGTACGAGCGGTGTAGTCTGGTGGTTGAAGGTTCCCAGCATTACACACAAGGTAATTAGTTCAGTACTACGTCGTCCTGGGCTAACCAATCTCTGTACCTCTTTGGTGTTTTCAAATTTGCATCAGACTTGCCTGATGCATTCAAAATAGAAAAAGATGCGGATTTCTGATGAGACCTGAATGGGCATCCACAACTCTTTGTATGAGGTAAATATTCACATTGTATTTATACTTATTAAAGGATAAAAGGATAAAGCTCTCGGCGTTGATCAATCCCTGAGGGATACGCCATGCATTCGACTTCATTAAGTATCGTTGGAGGTGATTGAATGCATATCTGACCTTTACAATGACTCGCCCTAGCCTGCCGATGTATCGAGCCAGTGCTGCTATCCTCCCAGACAAATCTGGTACCAATTTGCCGACCCCGGAGGGATGGAAGGCTTGGTGGGCCATGGGCGCAGGGATCGACTCCACGTGCGTGTCGCAGTGGCGCCTCCAACCACTGCGCCACACACGCCCTGTGCTGCACTATATCACTTACAAACTCGCGTGTTAATTAAAACAACCCAAAAATAATGCTCAGTAACATATTTATCTGAACATAATCAATACGCATAGGTAGCATATGCCGTTAACGAATGCAACTTACCAACAGAAAATGTACTAAGTACTTGTTCATACTTGTTTCTTTTGACTTATTAATAGTGGTTCTAGAGCACGAATCAGAAACATCAACGCACATCTCTTGAAGCGTTTTGGATAAAATTGTTGTCACATAGAATAGATCCAGGCTCTGAAGAAAGGTAGAGACGTTAACCACCGAAACACAAATAATATCAACAGCAGCGACAATTTCGACGACAAGCAGGAAGAACCGTTGAGAAGGAAAGGTGGGCACGGACTCGGGTGTTCGTTGTTCTCTTCACTACATTCTCGATGCTCTTGAAAGCTCCCCAAGCTGCTCGTTTCCTTCTGCTCAGTTCTGGAGCTAAGTCGTTCATCATATTGATTTCCCGACCTAGATAGACATAGCTGAAGCATTCGGAGATATTCGTTCCGTTGAGCGTGAATGGGGCAAACGAAACCAATCCGTTCTTCATGAACATCGTTTTCTTTAGATTTGGTCGAAGACCAATCTTTCCACACGCTTTATCAAAGTCCGCAAGCATACGTTCCGCTTGGCTATACGGGAGGTGGACGTGGCATATATGTATATATATATATCCTTTTCTTCTTTTACCATAAGAACTCGCCATGAAATAGCTCCCCGGTAGAGCTAGAACTAATAGATCCGTGGCCAAGAACAAAATTTATGCTGACTGCGACATCGTTGTCATTCCTTCACCGACATGTCTACACCCAATGAAAGGAAACAAGCTAACAGAAAAAGTAATTGTTGTCACATTGATACTATTCTTTGTAGAAATCTGTCAATATAGTACTTTCTATATTGTTTTATTAAGACCCAACACCATATATTCTACAGATGCCAGCACTTCTTCCATTCGATTTACTGTCATACATCCATTAGCCACGAATGTCTTCACGTTTACATGTGGACCAGCTACCACTTGGATGCACTGTCGTGTTCGTGAATGTCGTTGAATGCTGGTTAAGTTGATTCTCTCTGGAATCCTGGTCTCTTTCTACTACAGCGATCTCAAATCTGCACAACAAAGACACTGCCGCACTTTCATGGATCAGGGAGTGCTCTTTGCAATCAAATCTGTTAGAAATTTGCCGATCTCGATGGGATAGGAACTTTGTTGGCCCAGGTCGAACCAGCGGGCATACGTTATGTGTTATTGGACGGCTTTATCTCCATCTACTGCTCCTTCGGCTGCCAATATTGTTTTGTTTACATTCAACTCAATACTAAAGTAGTATATTTCGAATCGATTGCAAACTATCGGAACGATGTAATTTTTCACGAACAAACGTTTTCCAACTTTATTAAGCGGCAAATGGATAACTTCATGTACTGATCATGATCCAGGACTGCTGAGATAAGCGACCCTGAAATTGAATCTGGGTTTGGATATCGTCATAGCTCATGGTTATGATGCATCATAAAGTAATTCTTTTCTTTTCTGAGCTTAACCACTCTCTACAATTCTAAAGTTGTGTTGATAACAAAACGAGACAATCGTGTGGTTAATAACTCAAAAGACCGACTTTCTATAAACCTCGGCATATATAGTTAATATATTTATTTATGGTCTTATAAACTGATCTTCTTTAGCTGGTGCGAGGTTGATATAGATCTTCGTTGTCTTTGTTGTTGTTGTTGTTGTTGTTGTTGTTGCTGCTGTTGTTGTTGTTGTTGTTGTTGTTGTTGTTGTTGTTGTTGTTGTTGGTGGTGGTGGTGGTGGTGGTGGTGGTGGAAGGAAAGAATCGCAAAACCTGGCACGAAAAATAGCCATTTCCAATGGCTACGAAGTAGAAGCCACTCGGGTTAGACAAAAGCGTAGGGTGGTTTGCCAAAATAATGTTTCGAACGTAAGTAAGATTCTCTTCAAGCTACCCTTCGTACCAAATCAAGTAATTTGCGCCATTAAGAAATGCTTAAGAAAAAGTGGTCTTGAAAACTATATAAGGTTTATTGACATCCCACCCATTACCCTACGCCGTCAGTTATTACGCAACCGTCTCCATGATCGTTTGTGCAGCTCAGAAAACTGTATAATCTGTCCCAACGGGAGAGACGGGGATTGCATGAGTTCAGGGACAATATACTTGATCTCATGTAACGCGTGCGGTGAGGAATATATTGGGGAAACGGGTGGACCATTTTGTGTCCGCATAAAAGAACACCTAGATGGGAAACTTAAAAGACGTCAAAACACTCCGCTAGGAACGCATAGGGCAAAAAAGCACAACGGCGACGATTTTGAAATGACTGTGCGGATCCTAGCGCAGGAATCAAAAACACCAAGGCGCAAAACTCTTGAGGCCTTTTGCATAAATTCCAAAAATCCAAAGATGAATCGGAAAGACGAATGCCTCACTATCACACGTGACCTGGCGCCCTATTTCAAAATGATATTTTGACCCGAGGGTGTGTCGTGCTCGCGATAGCCTTTCTGTTGAATATGGTGTAGACGTACATTTGACCGTAACATCTTAGCCCACCATCTATTTAGACGTTTGATCATCATTAATACTTTAGCCTTTCCCACGGAAAAATTGAAGTATTCTAATATAAAACACGTGCAGGATCTGAGGAAGGCAAAATCGCCGAAACGTCAGCCGCCGACCAACAACAACAACAACAACGACAACGAAGACCTATACCAACTTCGCACCAGCTAAAGATAATGAGATCATAAATAAATATATTAATCATATGGTTATGTAGACGACTATACTCGAACCAGTGCCTCAGAGCCACTGTTGCTCTGCCACCTGGCTAAATATTTTGTAGCAATATTGAGCCAAATATGTTAAACTCTTAATTGTTTTTATTTTTATTTGATCACTCTTCATGTCTGCTGTGAGGATCCCGACATTTCTTACATTCTATTCGTTTCCTCACATCCATTGCCCACGAAGATCTTCCAACTTTTACGTGTGGCGTCGGTTGCTGCTCGAGGATTTCCAATTCATCTTGAATGTCGTAGAATGCTGATCGAGCAATTCTTCCTGGAGTCCTGAGATAGCAGGGCTGGAGCTTTCCAACTTTGATTGCAGACATTGATTTTTTTCCCAGAGAAGTACGGCACCAATTTCCCGACCCCAGAGGGATGAGAGGCTTGGTTGGCCTGGAGCGGAGTCGAACTAGTACCATGCTAACGGTGACAAACATCACTACCACTGTGCTATCCGCCACCATTACTCTTTATAATATTACGTCTTCGGAAATCAATATCAGATTTGTAATTTCATTTTTCTTCTTTACGTTTTAGAAACAGTTCTTTTTTTTCGAATGCCTCACTACTACGGGTCATTGTAATGTTTATTTTATGCACTTTTGCTCCGTATAATCTATGCCTCTCCCCCTTATGTTGTTGACAAATTTTAGAACTTGAAATTTCAGATGTGAAAACAACGATTTCGACAAATCGACTTCTACATATTTAACCCGGAGCGTGGAGAACACAAGCGGCTCGAAACATTAGTACGATAGGGGGTAGAGAGAGCACTAGAGAATGCACAGTCCAACGTTGGTTTAAAAAATTTAGCTTTATAGTTGCCGTAGTTTTGTATATTTGAAGTTTAGTTGAGGAGAATTCAACCTTCAAGATGAGGGAAATCGCTGACATCCATCTGCAAATGACCACGCTGAACTAACGATATTTGCGTGATGCAAAAACATGCGCAACTGCTTGAGAACTTGTTGAAGAACTCATGTAAGCACTTCAACTGTTTTGGAACACTTGAACGGGCTGGAAAGCTCAAGAAGCGCAAAAGATGGATGCTGCACGAATTGAACGCCAATGAAGGAAGTCGCCATTTTGAGATGTCCTCTCCATTTCCTCTGCGCAATCAAAACGACCCATTTCTCCAGTATATTGCGATGAGCGACGAGAACTGGATCCTTTGCGACAATCAGCGACTATGAGCTCAGCGGTTCGACTGCGATGAAGCTCCTCAATACTTCCTAAAGCTGACATTGGACCAAAAAGAAAGCCGCGTTGACACTTTGGTGGTGTACAGCTCTTTTCATAAATTACAGGTTCCTGGATCCGGTTGGAGCGATTATGGCGGAGAAGTATGTCCAGCATTTCGATGACGTGCACCAGAAACTCCTTATCAGTTCTTGTGCGCGATAATACGCGACCACGCGTTCTACAATCGACGCTGTTTAAATTGAACGACCAGCACTACAAAACTCTGTCTTATTCACTATACTTGCCAGACATCTCTTTTTCAATTATCTGAACATCTCTCTTTCGCGAGCATTGCTTTAGAAATCAAGCAGAGGTCGAAACTGCCTTCAACGACTTCGTCGACTTAAGAAGGCCAGAATTCTAAGCAGACGATACTGGTGAACTTGTTTCTCGCTGTGAAAAATGTCTAGAGTTCAGTGACTGATTGAGTCCAGTGACGGCTAATAAAGTTCATTCTGAACTGAGATGTACTATGTTAAAAATACATGTTGGGATCCGATATTAATCCGAAAGACCTAGTAGTTATTCTTATGATGACAATTTCATCCGTGTCTAACCGCCTCATCATAGGTAGGTGTTCGTTGGTGTAGCCAATGATGTATCGTAAATGATGGCCAGGTATCACAGCTATCCAACTTGATAAGGAGGTCGACATTTCAGTGCAGAACCCTAGCTAGCTAAAAGTAAACTGAGAGTAAACCTATGCCCACGGCAAAACATGTGGACCTAGTAGTGGTTACACTCACACCTTTTCGGGTCTTTTGTACCGATATCGAATGAGGCTTACTGATACCTGTCCGGATGACCGTTGATTAGCGGGCTTACAAATAATACACGTGATCAGGGACGGTTACACATTTATTATAGTACGCCACTCAAGGATCATTCTCATGTGACAAATGTCGAGGTTAGTACCCAGGATCGACTTTCTATTAACCTCGGCATTGAATTATGAATTCGTCGTTTTCTCTCTCAGCAATCGCGAGGTTGTTAAGTCAAGGTTAGGTTAGTCACGAAGGATCAAACACAGAAGAGACAATGCGCACCCTCTGTAGCATAATATGGACTGAAGGGACAGGATACCTATTTCTGACTTCTAGTTTTCGTATGTATGCATTCATTTGAATGCAAAGATGTGCTCACATGCGTTTAGACCTACAAATTAAACATTGATTCGGCCAAAAAGCCTGCAGGAAAATGACAGAAAACAACATTGGCGGTCTGTTCGTAAAAGCCTTGAAAGCGTGTTGATATCTACTACGGAGGAAGTCATGAGAATATGGAAACCCACGACAGAAGCAGACGAGCTGATTCCGGGCTATTCTATTTTCAAAACGGATGAAAGTAAATGTTGTGTTCCTCGAGTTCACATATTTGACTACACAGCTTTGATTTGTGGAGGTAATAAACGGAAACTTTACTGGCATCCGCAAGAACTTCCTCGTTGACTGGATACAAGCTGATACATGTGATAGTTTAGTATAGCATAGATCACAAAGTCAGTAATAATAATAGTAATAATAACAGTGA